>JAHWFO010066512.1:0-14964 GCA_023313115.1 Rhysida immarginata
TACGTCCTCTCGTGCTTCTCTACTGCTCGGACTCGCTGAAGACTCTCTCTCTGGCACGACGGAGCTTCCCTCCAAAACGGCTGCTTTGGTGGAGCTGGGCAATGGCGAAACCTTAACGACTCTTTCAGATGGCGGCCTTGGCTGATCTTCCCCTTGTGGTTTTCGGTACGGAGATACCTCACGGTTCCCGCGAAACACGCGGCTGCGGGACCAATGCCCTTCTTTTTTAGCACGGTAGTTATAAGTGTTTCCTACCTGCTGTCCGCCTGTCTGCTTAGAGGTCTCCCTCAACGCCGAATTCCCGGGAAGATAGCCGGAATGTCTCCGCCTACAAAATTCGTCCTTTTTCATCGGTGTCACGACTTGGTCTCCATTTCTCTCTCTCTCTCCCTTTCCAAGTCTCCAATTATTCCTCAATTGCTTTCCTATTGGCCCTTTCCCCGTCTCTCCTCTAACTATCGTTACCTGGCCAATCTCTTTCTTCTTTCCTTCAAATCTTTTCCGCCTTTTTCTCCTTACTTACGACGCTTTATCTTTCTGCCTTTTCCCCCTTGCATATGACGCTCTATCTTTCGGCCTCTGCTCCCCATTCGTCGTCTGCTCTATTTCTCTCTCTTCTCTATGTTTTGCTTCTCCTGATCGAACTGGGATTTGGTCGGCCTTCTCTCTTATACCTCCCAAATTTTGTGACATAACCTCATCTTAACGGAGTTCACTGATAAAGATGTGGCCTACGGCATTAATAGATTACGGGCCAAGCCTTGCAATTCTCCGACAGAGATTCCTTCCTTTATTCTCAAAGGCCTCCGAGATGTCATAATTATTCCTCTTAGGCGCATCTTTAATTTGTCTAAAAGCTGGCCACTATCCTAAATTGAGGAAGAATGCGGTTGTGGTTCCTGCCTTTAAGGGTGGTTCTCCCAAACGGACTAACATTGCTAGCTATAGGCCGAGATCTATCCTTCCACCCATTGCCAAAGTCTTTGATATCATCATTCATAAATATCTTCTACAACATATCCTTCCTCATGTTCCTGCGTGTTAACATGGTTTCATTCACCAACGTTCCGTTGTGAGCAATCTTGTATCTCTCACCACTCATGCTCATGATGCTCTTGACCACTGCCAGCAACTTGACGTGGTCTATTTTGATATGCAAAAGGCGTTCGACTGTCAATCATGAGTTACTAATTAAAAACTGGCGTGCGTATGGGATTGTTGATGGACTCCTTCGGATAATGCGCTCTTTCCTGTTGGATTGACAGTTTGTTGTATCTATACGACATTATTCATCATTGCCCTATAGGCCTCAATGTGGTGTCCCACAGAGTTCTGTCCTAAGGCCTTTATTATTTGTTATCTTCACTGCTCACTTTCCCGAGGTGATTAGAAACTCTCATATATTGATGTATGCAGATGATGTGAAACTTTTTGGTAACATAATAATTGTCTTAATACTCACCTGCTTTAGCAGGAAATTTACAGTATATGTCATTAGTGTGATCAGAATGATCTTGCAATTAATGCAACCAAATGTGACAAAAAAGACCAATTTTATCGAGTTCTCCTAGTCTCTTTGTGGAAATGTGCAAGTTGCCAAGCTCTGTGTCCGTGATCTTGGCGTAATCGTTGATAGCACACTTTCCTAAAACTCCCATGTGGACTGTTCGTCTGAAGGCTTACAGAGCTCTTGGTACCATTGTGTGCAATGGAGCCGATTTTCGGAGTTCTTCTACGTTTGTTCGGCTCTATTGGAGTTTAGTTTTACCCATTTTGTCCTACTGTTCTGTTTTATATAATAGGGGTTCAAATATGCAGTCTTGTAAACTGGATAGGGTTCAAAATGTTTTTCTCCGGTTTCTGAAGCGGAAATTCCCGAATTTTGATGTACCTTCCGATCTGTGTGCACTCACAGACATTAGAATGAAGATTGATTTTGCCTTTTTTAAGAATGTTTTAGTAGGGATGATGGATGCTCCGAACCTTCTCGAGTCCATTTTCATCCGAGTACCGTTTCATACTACGATTAAGCCCGTGTTGAAACCTTGGCCTTCTTAGACAAGAATTTCGTCGGGATACAATGTTCAGAATTCAAAAACTATACAATGAGAATTCTGATGTCATCGATTTATTTAATTAATTTTCCTCGTCATGTTACTATCCTGCCTTTGTGATTATGGTTGTATTTATTGTTCATCTTGTAACTCTCATTCTATTTGCTCGATATTGTCGTTCCGTGTTGGCTTGAATTAGCTGTGTGAACACAGCACATGAACTGAATTGAATTGAATTGAATTATTTTTATTATTGAATTTTTATCTTTGTAATTATTATTATATTTCTGTTAATCTGTATAAATAAAATTGTGTTTTTATGTTTTTTTTATTCTCCTTTTTTTTTAATTACGTTACTTCTCTCTTACTTGTATTTTAAATAACCCCATTTTGGGGCTTTGGCCTGTTGGGGGGCAACATAGCGGTTTGGACTTCCAGTTTATTTGGTGGGTTGTTCCCTGTTGTTGTTACCTATTATTATTTTTATTATTATTATTATTATTATTATTATTATTATTATTATTATTATTTATACCAGATGGTTGTTTGTTTTTAATATTTATTTGCGTAAAATGACGGCCGTTTATGGAAATAAAATCATAATCACATAAAGAAACTCCGTGTTTACACTTTTAGGTTATTTACTCATTTGGTATTAATTGTATGAATTCTTTTGTGTGATTTTAAAGGACTGTCACTTTACGCAAATAAAATCATACAAGACCCACTTTGTGATACAAGACCCACTCAACTTTTTTTTGCATGTAAGTAATATTTTTTAATATATCAAATGTTTAAATCAGTTATTAATTAAAAATACAAATTAAATAAAAAATAAGATATAATAAACAAAAATAATTAATCAAAATCAAAATAAGATTGTTAATTATTTTTGTTTATTATATCTTATTTTTTATTTAATTTGTATTTTTAATTAATAACTATTATTTATTGTATTCCAGGGTTCTTGTGTCTCGTCCTTCTCTTAATATATATCTGTTTATTAATTAGTAATAATTTTGTAAATTCTTATACTAAGCGTTTCAATAACATTAATTGATTATTGTCAAATATTTACAAATTATAAATAAACTTTATTAATTTCTAATAGTAATTAGTAACTCCAAAGTAAAATGCTGCGAAATTATGGGTCAACAGCATAGAGATAGTGTCTATTTAATATATCTTTGGTCAACAGTGGCTTCTTTAAGAGATGCTTCACTGCAGTGCACGCAGTGCTCGCAGTTACTAAAAGTCAACTTTGCCCACCGACGCTGCAGCTCCTGACTGAATACGATGATTCTCCTTTGAAAAATTATAAAAAATTAAGCAAAAACTGTGGAATGGAACAAACAAAAAGGGAGAGAACCTCTATTCCACAAGGAGATTCAAAATAATTTTCAAAGTAATACATGTAATAATCCATCAATATTTGAGAAACTGAACCAGCATCCTCAAATACCATTTATTGTCATTACAAAGATGTTAGTACTCTGTGCCTATGATGTTTCAGTTGTACACATCAATTAAACTGGTTACAAGTGATCAGAAAAATCACGACCATTTTAACATCTTTTTCCTCTGATTGTTAACCCGCTCTCTTGCTCGGCTCTCGCCCCTGCTCCCCTCTGGAATGGATGAAAAAATACAGGATCATGTTGTTAAACACACAACTTGGGAGTCATCTAAAAGTAACTCGTGTTTAACAAAAAAAAAAGCTAATGACCACGCAAAAAAGCTAATGTCCACGTAAATCGTCTGAGGGTGCCACTGAAAAAACTCACGCTTTTAACAAAGGAGTTTATTTATTTATTTATTACAAAAAAACAACAAAATTTTCCCCTACGAGATCAACACAACCGCTACTCAAAACTAGAGCACGAAAACGTTATACATTGTTACATCACCTAAGGTAGGTTATTATTAATCATCTTTCTACCAATAATATGCCCTAAAATGTCCCTATCGTAGGTGATGGAACAATTTATGATTGTTCTGTTAGCAGGCTTTCTCTCTAGATGGTATTGACGAGATCTGGTATGGTGATAAACCGTGGAGAAAGATATCGGGGGGCAGAAAAGGAAAATCTTATAGTAAGGATGCAAACAATTAGATCAAATTCCAAGAAGAACAAACAATAGAATAACATACAAATATAAATAAAAAATAGAATATGGAATCGGACATATTCCATAACAATTACTATGATTTTAAGCTTACATAAAAGCATTAAGGGCCGAAGTAGCCAAATAATCCTATTATATAATTCTACTAGCAGAGGTACCCGGCGTTACCCGGGATAATTACACTTGTAGGTGAACAGAACAATCTCAAAAAATTAAATTATAACTCTCAATTGGTTAAATAATAACTCAATCAATACAACACAGGGTAAAGGGACTATCCATTCTAAGAAAAATACGAAAAACAGGAATTCTAGGTGATATACCGGGACTATAAACTCTTCTTGGCTTGCCTCACCATTGCGGAGCATCACCAGATACTTTAGCCTCAAGATTCTCTTGCCCTTGACGTAGAACCTCTTATACCCTCTTGCTCTATTCGAAACTCCCATTGGTAAGATGTTTCAAATGCCTTTATAGCTTTTTCTTTTACTTGGAAACGAACGTTCAATCATCGTTCAGCATCTCATTTTTCAACATAAACACATTCTCACAGAATATGGTCAAAATGTATTTTTATGAAATATGATGTGCTACCAAATAAGCTAGGTGATAACCCTGTGTGGTGGGATTTTTTTTGGATTAAATTTTGCAATATCTTAAAAAAACACCCATAAAAACGCTTAGAATTAAGGCAGTATAAATTTTAATGAAAGTTCGAAAACAAATTTTTTTAAAGGCTCACAATGGATGGACCTCTCCAAGGATGCCACTGCTAGTCTAAATAGTTTCTTATTCACGTAATCGTAGGTCAGATGTACACTTGATGTTGCAATTTCCACTCTTCTGTGTCTTGAAGCAAAATTGGCCATTCCTCACTTTGTATAGTCTAGCTGTCGCCGATTCTTCTATTTACTTGCTTCCCATTTGCTTAATACAGCATGGAATTAAAGGAGTGCTTCCTCCGTCGTCTTTCCACTCTTACTCAATTGTCTGCTAACTCTCCATTATCTCCAGTTACTGATCATTTTTAAAGATTTTCAAGAAATTGTTAAGTACTAAGAACTCTCTTTTCTAAGAAAAGCCTGAATAGGAGGAATTGTATGCATTGTTACAAATTGAAACTTAAACATATTGCCCAAACTTTGCATTGCATTGGTGGTTATGAGATATATAATGTTGATCCTTGCACAGTGTTGGTGCATTGCGTGTTGACTCCATTGTTGATACCAATTGTTGCACAAACCTTTCCTTGCATCATTGGTCATGAGATATGTATTGCTGGTCCGTGCAGAGTGTTTGTGAATTGCGTGTTGATACCATTGTTGATAAGTATTGTTGCACAAACTTGGCCAAGCATTGTTGATCATGAGATATTTTTAATTAATGTGCCTTGCCGAAACCATGAATATCGATTTTTTTTATCAATAATTATTACTTTTTTGAAATCTAAGGTAAACAGTGTTCTTCCTCATGGTTTGAAGGTCAAACATGCAAAATTTCATCAAGATCGGAATAAAACTGTAGATTTGTGTAAAAAACAAACCCACAAACAAACAAACCCACCCACAAACATCTTTCTTTATATATATAGAAGACTATCAGGGGTACCCGGCATTGCCCTGGATAATTGCACTTGTAGGTGAAAAGAACAATCTCAAAAAACTAAATTATAACTCCTAATCGGTTAAATAATAACTCAATCAATACAACACAGAGCAAAGGGACTATCCATTCTACGAAAAATACTAAAAACAGGAATTCTAGGGGATACACCGGGATTTATTTAAACTCTTCTTGACTTGCCTCACCACTGCGAATCATCACCAGATACTTTAAACTCAAGTTTTTCCTGCCCTTGACGTAGAAGCTCTTGCTCTATTCAAAACTCCCATTGTTCAGATGTTTCAAATGCCCGTATAGCCTTTTCTGTTTTAGTTGACCAATACTCGTTCTTTCTCTTTCCTTTCCAGACACAAATTTTTGCCAGTCGCCTGTACGTTTGATAGGAAGCTCAAGGGAGACACGCGTGTCTCCTTTGCCTGATCAAGAGATGCTTCCTTATTAATTTTCTGTCACGGCATCATCATTATTTTATGCTCATTATTAATAATTCTTGGAAACGAACGTTCAATCATCGCATTATCAGAAACTCAGTCTCCAAAATACACATTCTCACAGAATACAGTCAAAATGTATTTTTATGAAATGTTTGCATCTAATATGCGACCAGATAAGCTAGGTAAAAACCCTGCCGTGGCTCGGACTTCTTACTTACTTACTTACTTTTCAAACCCGCTTATCCGTTAGGGTCGTGGGGGCAGCAGCCCTATGGAGGATCTCCAGCGATCGTGATCTTCCGCCATCAGGCGCATGTCCTCCCTGGTAAAATCCAAGCGACTCGAACCCAGATTCTCCATGTAGTCTAGCCACCTGGTTCTAGGCCGACCCCTTGGTCTCTTACCCACCGGCTTGGAAAATAACAACTGCCTAGGAAGACTATTTTGCGGCATCTGTATCACGTGGCCATACCAGCGCAACTGAGATCTCTCATTGCGGAGAAGTAGTGGCTCAACACCTAAAGATTCCCTTATTGTGCTACTGTACACTCTATCTAGTAGGGTAACACCTGCCACACCTCTCAGAAATCTCATTTTGGCTGCTTTTACCCGCGATCGCACGGCTGACACAGCTTGCTGCACCGATCCGAGCATCCAATTCTTTCTCCTGCTATCCATCACTCGTGAATGCAATCACGAGATACTTGAATTTCTCCACTTGTCTCAATGAGGCTCCCCTAACATGGATAGCGCACTGAGCAGGCTGTCTTGAAAGGACCAGAACCTCGGTTTTAGCCACACTGATCTTCATCCCAGCTTCTTCACATTTGGCTGCAATCCGGTCTAGTGCATGCTGAAGGTTCGTGCGAGAAGACCCAAGGAGGACAAGGTCGTCAGCAAAGAGCAACCTCTTTACCGGGCAGTCGCCCACACAAACATGCTCATCGCCTCGGCTGCCCCTGTCTATCCAGTCCATAAAGGTAATGAACAAGAGGGGAGACAGTACGCACCCTTAGCGGAGTCCAACACCCACGGTGAACGGTCTTGAATTAATGCCATTTATCCGGACACACATCTCAGAGCTTTCGTACAGAGACATGATAGCAACCAGCAATTGCCCATCCACTCCATACTCTTGCAACACTTGCCAGAGCTTCTCACGAGGAACCCTGTCATATGCTTTTTCAGGGTCCACAAAGAGAGCATAGACCTCTTTTGCATACTCCCAGGATTTCTCAAAGATTTGCCTTAGAGCAAAGATGTAATCCGTCGTGCTTCGGCCAGGTCGGAAACCACACTGCTCCCCCAACAGTTTGGAGTCGACTACTTCCCGACTTCTCTTCTCCAGACACTTAGCGTACACTTTCCCAGGAATGGTGAGCAAAGAGATGCCTTGATAGTTGTTGCAATCTCTCTGATCTCCTTTTTTGAAGATAAGGATCACAATTCCTGTCTGCCATTGCTTAGGGGCCTGTCCAGATATCCAAGCAACCTGACACACTCGAGTCAGCCACAGAATACCATCCTGATTTAAGGCCTTTAACATCTCGGACCGGATTTTATCATCACCTGCATCTTTGCCAGTCTTCAGGGACTTAATTGCCCATCTGACTTCTGTTTCAGTGATACTACCATGACTATTCTCCGCTCCAAGGTGCACCTCGTATGCCTCAGTTGTTGTTGTTGTCACCGGATTAAGAAGAGATGCAAAGTATTCCTTCCACCTATGCAATACACTCTCCTCCGTTTTCAGAAGCCTCCCATCTGAACTCTTAATAGTTTGTGATGAAAGAGATTTCTTTCCACGGAGGCGGCGCACGTCTGCCAGAACACCTTGTTTGCCGAACCATAGTCTGCGTCCAATTTCTCCCCGAACTTCTTCCAGGCCTTGGCTGTAGCTGTTGATACTGTCTTTGCTGCTGTTTTTCGCGCCTCAGTGTACGGCACTCGACTCGAAGTTGACTTATTTGCAAGCCATAGCTTCCTTCTTTGCCTTGACAGCTTCTTGGACTTCACCGTTCCACCACGCAGTCCTTTTCTCACCACCCTGCGCCACACTTAGCTGCTTACGACCACAGCACAATGCAGCCGTAGTAATCACAGCAGTTTTAAACAACTGCCACTCCTCTTCAACAGTACCACGATCACTGGGTAGTTCTTTGAAACTTGAAGATATGTTATCTGAGGTAGTTCTTCCTCACAGCTCTATCCTCCAATGCCTCCCATTTGATGCGCCAAGTTTGTCTGAACCTAGTATTTTGCTTAGTTGGCATAGATTCAGAGAACCGCAAAGTGCAGACAGCAACGTGGTGATCAGTAGATAGTTCTGCCCTTCTTCTCACACGAGTATCCAACACTGATCGGAATAAGTCGGCTAAAACAATTACAAAATCAATCAGTGACTTCTGGTCCATTGCATCCCTGTACCAGGTATACTTATGGACATCCCTGTGCTGGAAGAAGGTGTTTGTGATGGAAAGTCCATTGTTGCAACAGAGATCCAACAAGTACCTCCCATTCGCATTTAAATCGGGGTCACCATTCCTCCCAATCATGCCTCTCCACGTCTGGTCATCAGTCCCTACGTGTGCATTGAATTCGCCCATCAGGATGACAGAATCTGCACTCCCTCTCCTACTAAGAGCAGCATCAACTTCATCTACAAAAAGTGGGTACTCTGTGACTGCATTCGGTGCATATGCAACGAATAGAGAGAGACACCGTTTCCCTATCTGAAGCCTCAGGAAACACAGTCTTCCACCTAAGGGGGTCCAATCTGCAACATAATCTGCCAGCCAGGGACTTGTGAGTATCCCCACTCCCGCCTGGGCAGTCATGTTAGGGTCGACACCAGAGTAGAAAAGCTTCCACCCTCCCTCTAAGTCCACAGTTCCAGAACTCGGACGTTTCGTAGAGGTAATACCTATGATATCCAGTCGATACCGTTTGGCTTCCTCCACTAACTCTGATTCTTTTCCTGTCATGGAGAATACGTTCCAAGTGCCAATTGACAGCACCCGATCCCGTTGTCGCTTTACCCGTTTCTCCTCCTGGGTAAAGGCATGCGCTGCCCCCGACCGTTTCCCCAAGCGCATAGCGAGTGCACTGGTGGGGCTTCTCGGAGGCATTGCTCCGAGATAACAGCCGGTAGACTGTCGACTATTTTTCGAACGAGAGCCTCTGCCTAACTCCTACGCTGGTGACTTTAACCTGCGCCACACCCGATGCAGTATGAATTCTCTCATTCGTCGACATCATGAGATATATGTTTGTTTGGATACTCTTCGTCTCACTTCTCAACCATGACCTTTCTGGTAAGGGTGACCCTAAAGTAGCCGTTCTACAACCAGCAGAGTTCACAGAATCCCTGAAGCACCCAAACTCCTGACCCACGGTAAGGGGGCATCTGCTCAGACTTCTTTTTTAATTAAATTTTGCAATGCCACTAAACTATTTAGTGGCATTAATAATAGCTGGTATAAAAGATTCCATGAATGAAATCATTCAAGAAGTCCTTGAGAAAACCGCAGGCAAAACAGAAGACCTATTAAGAACAGTGAATGATATAAATACTGAAATGGCGTCAATGAAAGGGAAAGAACCAGTATAAGTATAGCTAAGAATTCGAGATCCAATTATAACCAAGTTAATATGAAAGATAATAAAAATATAGCAAACGACGATATGAAACAGAGTACAACTAATAATCCTAGTAAAAATGATGTTGATGAATTGCTTATAATAGTACATGATTTTCACGATGATATAAAAGAAGTAACTCCTATAAGTGAAACGATAGACAAAACTATATTTAATGAAGGGGAAGAAAAGCTAGATACACTCGTGGAAAATGCATACGAGAATAAAGAAAAGAAAAGTAAAAATAAAGAAAATAATCAACAGCTAATATGTAATCAAGAGTATAAAGAACGGATAGAAAATAACAACAAAACCAGAAACATTGAAACAAAAGATGTATCATTGGTAAATTCAAATAAACACCCTAATTCATATTAGTCGACAGGATCCTGGAAAATTCCAATCAGGAGACCTTAAACAACTCGGTTATGACTAGGAAATATATCAGAAAATTTAAAAGTGGCCACGTTGGCTGAACTATTATGTGATCATGGGATCCCAATAACTGAATGTGGACGATGGAAAACACGCTCTGGAACATGTTCAACAATAGAGTTAACGCAGCAATTTGTACGAGTTAACACAGCAACAATAGAGGAATGTTTACAGTTATATTAATGGCCTAGCGATATAACAATATGTCCATATTATGGTGTTAATCCCCAATTTACATCTGATTATTGGATATTGCAAAACGTATTGTTTCAGCGTATTGTTTCACCACATTAATGCCCACTGTCGTAGCCATAACAGAAACATGGTTATCTATAGAAATCAATGACAACTTGATATCTGTTCAGGATTATAAGGTTTATAGAATCGATAGAACTTCATGTGGAGGTGGAGTTGCGGTGTACGTACGACAAGAGATCCCCACTGTAAAAAGAAAAGTAAAAGCATTCAAAGCCTTGAATACTTGACACTTCAATGTCCATTTTTAAAAAGTAATCTAACTATTACAACTATTTACCAACCAACTTATGTCCCGTTGGAAGTATGCGCTGATATAATGACTGAACTAAGTATTTATAAATATAATATTGTCCTTGGTGATTTTAATTGTGATTTATCTCGAATCACCCCAGACTCAAATTTACTACAATCTTCTGCAGAAAATTTGGAATTGTATCAGATAATTAAAATTCCAACTAAAATTGTAATCAGAGTTACTGAGAACACAGCTACTATCATTGATCATGTTTACATTTCTCAGTCTTTTGATGATAGAAAGGTTACAACATTGACGGTACCACGGTATAAAGTTTGAATTTATTATTTACCAAAAATTATTAAAGACACCCAGAACAACCACAGAAATGACATTAAACAAACAAAAACTACTAATTACTACATTATTAAAAAATATGAATAAAATTTTGTACAACCAATTACTACGAAAATCTAATTGGACAAGATATGAAAAAGTAGATAAGGACTTGATCGGGTCCGAATGGAATGTGGAGGGGGTGATTTCTCGAAAGATCAAAGGATGCCGACACTTTTTCTTTTGTTCTCAGCCTGCTCTGTAATGCGCTAGGGACCCCTGGGACCCTGTCCCTTGCTTCCTGCCCCTGGGCTATTCGACAGGGTGTGTCTCTGCCTTTCAAAGGCATTACCTTTTTTGGTCATGCTCTGGCCCTCTGTTGTGGATTTTTGAGGGTTTGTCCTTTTGAGCGTGGTTCTTGTTTTGGGTGTTGTCACTCTGTTTGGTGTTGGCCCACCTGTTTTGGGCGTTGGTCCTCTGTTTCGGGTGTGGTCTTTTTTGGGCGTTGGTCCTTTTTTGGGCGTTAGCTCTTCTTTTGGGCGTGGTCATGTTTCGGGTGTGGTCATTTATGGTCTTTTGGGTGTAGTTTTATTTACCTTTGATTTCATTTTGATCAGGTTTCCAATTGTAGGTGTGGTCAGACAGCTGGCTGATGATCTTTTCTTGATTAATCACGTGATGGCAGCCATGTTCAGGTGGCCTAAGGCTGAAATAAAATTAATTTCATAATCCTCTGATGTACCCCTGGTGCTGGTGCTGACCAGTGTGACAGATAAGAGGGGTCCTGATGCTCTCAGCAAAATCCACTCAGGTGATTCTGTCTCACAAGTGAACACCAGTTGATTTCCTTAAATACCCACATAAATGGGTAGGGGCTGGTATACTGGCATCTCAAATTGATTACCTAATAACTAATTAACTATTGTTTCTCGGGTAACCAAATTTTTTCCAAGCTCTTTTACAGTTTCTTCTAAATAAAACTACTGCTGTTTCAAGGTGTATTGTTTTGTTTTTATTTTCAACTAATTGCTACATTGTTTCAATTGACAAGTGTGCATCTAAGTAGGGACTAATAAAAAGGTGTCTAAAAAGGTGGGCCTAAACTCTCATATAACTGTTTATAAATAAATAAATAAATAAATAAATACGGATGTGTTCTTTACATAACTAAATTTAAATTTTGGTCATGGATGATGCATTTTCTAACCCAATTAATGCTGCCGGTTTGGGTGGTGTGAAAGGTTTAGCTAAACAAACAAATCATTCTGAAAAAGAGACACGTGAATGGTTAAGGGGTGTGAGAGCTTATACACTGCATAAACCGGTGCGTCATCATTACCCACGTAATCGCATGCGTGTATATGCGCCATTTGAGCAATTTCAAGTGGACTTGGTTGATCTAACCAGTCTGTCATAACAGAACGATAGTCATAAATTTCTACTTACCTGCATCGATGTTTTCTCGCGCTATGCGTGGGTCATTCCTCTTAAAACGAAGAAGAGGCTTGAACTTCAGAAAGCCTTTAAAAAAATTTTCACACTCAGAAGTGTTCCTGTAAAAGTGAACAGCGATAAAGGGAAGGAGTTTTTAAACAAGCATGTTCAAGGTTATTTTAAAGAACTCGACATCGATTTCTTCAACACAGAATCAGATTTGAAAGCTGTTACGATTGAACGATTCAACCGTATGTTAAAAACGAGGATGTTTAAGTTTTTTACATTACCAACAAACACAGATACATCGATGTCTTACCTGATCTCGTGTTAAGCTACAACCACCGCAATCACAGAGCCCTGGGTATGGCGCCAGCTGATGTCAATGAACGAAATGCCCCAGCTCTATGATTGAAACAACAGAGTTATTATACAGCAGCACCACAAACAAATCCAAGGTTGAACATTGGAGATTACGTACGTATTTCGAAAGTGAAAAACATATTTGATAAAGGCTATCTTCCAAACTGGACCGAGGAGGTGTTTGAGGTTTCAAAAATCATTTATAGAAAACCTGTTGTGTATAAAATTAAAGATTACGATGGCTGCAAGATCTCAGGTGTATTCTACGATCAGGAGTTACAAAAGGTGAAAAAGCCTGAAGTTTTTATCATTGAACAGATTATTCAATGGCGCACGAGACGCGGTGTTTGCTAAGCTTTTGTGAAATGGCATGGTTACCCTGCCAGCATGAACAGCTGAGTACGAGAGAGAGACCTTTTAAATGCTTGACAAGTGGCGATTGACAACAGTTGGGTCCGAGTACAGCCATAATGGTGATTTTTATGTTACGTTATGATTTTTATGAACTCACTGATTTTTATGTTACGTTACCATCAAACACACCTACTGGTGAACAAATTCATTCCAATACAACAGCTCATTTTATTACAAGACTGCCGAGGATGCTACATTTCCAGGGGCGATGGGAGGTTGATTTATCGGAAACACATTTCCCAGACCTCTTCAAGAACATTACGACTGTAAACAACACTTTCGAAATAGGTTTCAAGGATGATCTCATAGATGAACAAATCGATTTCAACATTGTTTCACCAGTAAGAATTCCGACACTCCAGTCTTTCATAATCGAAGTTGAATTGGTGTTACAAGCCTATTTGAAAGATATTCTCTTTTACCATAAGACTTCTTTAGACCAAAACGTAACCATGAATTTGCTTCTGAATGTCGGGATTCGCTGTAACACTCCCGAATTCTGTAAGGTGCTCAATGTTTCGCCAAATATATTCTACGAGGAACGTTTCTCTCTAACTCCGGATTACAACCTGTCGTTTAAGTGGGTGTCCGATTTTTCTGTTACATTAAGGTATCCCAAGTCGGCACCTCTATACCAAAAAATTGTTGAATATAAGATTACCAAATTGCAAAGTAGGGTAGCCGCTATTGATTTTCTTAAAGATAGTTTTAGAATGGCGGGAATTGAGACAAAGATGGTTAATGATCTTGTATTGTTTACGGGGTTCATTGAATTCGTAGCAGCTGTCAACATTGGATTTATACCTGATAGGATTCTGAACAAGAAATTGAAAACGCCTATTACTATGCCCTTAAACGACAGTGCATCTTAAAAATTCCCGAAGGGTATTATGATAGTCGTAGGGACGTTGTTGAGGCGCTCGTTAAGTTGATTCCATTGAAAGAACAGGCTTTTTACAAAATCAATCTCACACCTAACAAATGTTTTCATTTCAAATGCACAGAAGGCCGCTATATTAGTTTTAGCAAGGGTTTATATTACACATTTGGTTTACAAGCTGAACTTTCCGACTTGGAATTCATTATTAGTGAGGGGTTCAACCCCAAGAGATCTTACACATGGCATACATGGTTATTATCTGTATACAGACATCATCCAGCCGCAGGTTGTGGGTAACACATTCGCTCCGCTCCTAGGAATCATACCCGTTTCCCATGCCATACGAGAATTGATCTATCAGGCTTTTCATTCACCCGACTACTTTCCCTTAAGTAAAAATATCATAGACACGATTGATATCGCAGTTCACTCAGACAATGGGGATTTGCTCTCGTTTTTAACAGGCAAAACCGTAGTGAAATTACATTTTCGTAAGAAACAACTGTAGTGCGAGGTTGATTTCTTTTTTCTCTCCTCCTAAATTACATCAAGACGCATATCCCCTATCATCCGAGCCAAGAAGTAATTTCACGTTACTATTTAAACCAGAGAGGGAAAGGCTTACCTGTGTTTAGAGGGTCGGTTTTCCAGAGAAGCAATGGGATTGGTTCAGTATTTTCAAATCTGTTTCGCTTTGCAACACCTTTACTCAAATCCATGGGTAAGATTCTCG
>JAHWFO010066513.1:0-11210 GCA_023313115.1 Rhysida immarginata
AAAAAAAGTGACTCATAAATACATGCAATATACGAGTTTGCAGAGATCTATAACACTTTAAATGAGTCTGTTGGTTTCTCTTCAGAGAAATGGAAAATAGTGCTGAAGTCTTCATCAAAACTGATTCTTTGTTGCAATTGAATCTTCAGACACAGACATGAAATGGTGAAAGCCACGTATACCAGGAATTGTTTTTGCTTTGGAAAATCGGGCTTCAGCTGCCGACGTGTTTCTGAAAGTGTTTCTTTTTTATCCATCCTGAATTTTATGAAACGGGAGTAAATGTTAAAAGTTGTATCCTTTCTATCCTTGTGATTAGAGTCTCAAATAATGACTACTTCAATCTGAAATTATTTCCATGTCAAATTATCAATTTATGCCAAGACAGTAAGCTTTGTATTGAACAATATAATACGTTAAATTATTGGGCTAGTCTACCTTTATTTTTTATTAGGGTAAATTATCACATAGGTACCGTCCGCTTCCCACGAAAATGCCCCTGCGTTGTGGAAAGTGCTCACTGCGCGCGCTGCAGTCGTGGATGCGTCCACAGCACTGATAGGGAACACAAATACGAATATGCATGGAGGGTAGGCAGGGAAAACAGCATCTGGAACCTGCTGTTAACTTGCACGTGGTTAAGGTTCCCCCCTCCCCCTCCCTATCAGTGCTGTGGACGCATCCACGACTGCAGTGCGCGCAGTGAGCACTTTCAACAACGCAGGGGCATTTTCGTGGGAAGCGGACAGTACTTCTCTAATATGACGGATAGTGTCTGAGTAGAATATGTTAATTTGCAAGTTAAAAAAACTATATTAGCATTCAAAATGCCATCATTTTTCTTTCACATCCTTTTAGCCCATACTTTGAGGTTCAAATTAAAAAAAAGTGGCTTGGTAGCTCCTATGCCAGATCGTGACCACCGAGAGAGAAGGCCTCCGCAATGAAACTGAATACATTGTTACATCATCATAGATAGTGCAAATTCAGGGCTTATTATTTGGTAGAAATACGAATAACAATGCACTATCTATGTGATGCAACAATGTATTCAGTTTCATTGCGGAGGCCTTCTCTCTCGGTGGTCACGGCAAGATACAATAACACTCACTTGTTAAAGCAATGTCTTTGCACTTAACAATTCATTAATTAGAACACTAATTAAATTTTAGTGTCTCTCAGAGGTAGGCAAGATTTGTGCAACATTTTTTTTCTGAAATGTACAGTCGGGTGCAAAAAGGTTTTTACCTGCTCCGTACAGGGGCTGAGCTTACTGGATGTTGATCGGTTGCAAAATCAGTTACTTGTAGTCAAGGCAGATTAGAATGGACCTGTCCCTTCCGAATGATAATAGGGTAGCAGGTATACGCTTGGGATGTGCTCTTCGCGTGCTCCCTCCTGACAATAATAAGCGATAGCGGCTGACAGCAGTATCGTTAAAGTCTCTGCCTACTGCCTCGATTAGCAGAGTTCGAATCCGATATGGATGGACATTTTTTATTTTTTGTTCATTATCGCGTTTTTGATTTCGTTTGTTTTAAACAGTGTATGTAAAGAACACCATAAACAAATTAAATTTTTTTCATCCAAGTGTGCAATTTGATCTGTTTATTTGAGGGTAAAAAACTTTTCATGTTAATTGTCATGTCATGCTTTATCCTATATTTTAGTTTTTAATAAAATATACACTAATTCATATCGCCTTACTTTTACAAAAATCCTCTTTTCTTCAAATCGTATAATACTCACTACTATTAAAATATATAATCCTATATATTAAAACTCAAAGCATTTTTTGTATGAGCAAAATTGGCACTTCTGCGCATGCGCATCTGAAGCCAACAAAGAATGTTATGACAATTCATCAGAAGCCAGGGATTGTTGTAATGAGAAAATATTCAATCATTGTTTTGAATTAAATCAACTGAAGATTCGCAGAAAGAAAATCCTGCCTTGATCATTTTATGACGTTTCCCTGTGACTACTGAAAAACTCTGAAAATGTTACTGTTAAATGTTTTATCGTAGAAAGCGCTTTAAAAACTGATTATTTTATCCGCTGACACATTGTCTCAGTTTAATACTTTCAGAGAAATTTAGTTTAAAGCTATTTTTATTTTATATATTAATTCATTTCTTATTCTTTCAGCATAATGAGATATTTAAGCTCTGAATATTCTAGTTGTTGGTGCATAATGATTATTCTATTTGTTGCTCTGACAATTTTTTATTTTATTATTTTTTAATTAAAGAGATGGGGATTAATAATAAGATGGCTTGTTCTGCATCAAATTTTGACGGGATCCATCTAGTTATATAATAAATTAAAAAATTTCTAATTTCGGTTGGTTTTGGCATAACTATCGTTGATTACTTACATACACACAAAAAATGAGACTTGTAACCTTTCGAGCAGTCGAAAGAAAATAGCTTCCACCTACACCTGTTAATCATTTCCGCATCACACCATAACGAGCGCTGCATCAGCTTATCTCTTGATCGCCCATATAATTATATCGATACTGTGCACCAGTTATGTTACATTATTAACCAAATAGATTAATTTATTATTAATAAAACAAAAATTCTCATCAGAACAGCCAAAATAACCTTTTTGTCAACATAGTTGAGTACGTGACGTAAAACTTGCCTACCCCCGATGCTAAGCAAAAATTAACGGAATCGTTTCATAGTAAGCGTGTTCGACTAGACACCTGGAAAAAGCAATCTCTCAAGGAAGCCGAACAATTTTGACCTAGGTAAAAATCTTTTTGCACCCGACTGTACATACTTTGATTTGTGGTAAAATTTGTCATAGAGCTATGAATTTTTTCCTCAAGTAATGTTTCTAAAAGTGGCATCTCGCAAACTTCATTTACGTGCAATTTTCCAAAACTTTGACATTTTATTTCTCAGAAACTACACTGGTGGCCAAAAGTTTGGACCAACCAGTAATGTCAAGAAAAACTGAATTTATACGAAAACTGTTTTACACATACAACTCTTAAGTAAATATGAAACAATATTCAGGGAAGAAACAAATTTATTTCTGCGTTGTTGGTTTCTTATTACCTAAAATCAAAATAAGACTGGCCAAAAGTTTGGACAACATTTGTATAACATAAAGGGAAAAAAGTATTACATCATTAACTAATGAATTATTTTGATATTTGAGATCATTTTGACTCTACAATATTTGACAAACGACCTGAAATAGAATTAAATAAGCTTTTAATAACATTTGGCTTAACAGCTTTCTGAATGGCTGCATTTTCTTGTTCTCGAGATTTGTACTAAATGTTTTGGTAATTTTTTTGTTCCGTGAGATGCTACACATTCTCAATAATATTGAGATCTCGATTTCGAGCAGTCCAAGCAAAAGTGGAAATATTATTGCTCTCAAAATAGACTTTCACAACTCGTGCAGTATAGGTTGCAGGAATGTCCTGCTGCTAAATCCATGGTTTTTGCTTAACTAGACTTTACACAAAGGGACGAACACATTGTGAATATCATCTTTATACTGAGCTGTTGTGCAATGTCCATCTATACTGTAAATCTTCAACTTTCCGTTGCTTCCAATGGCACCCAGAATCATCACTCCACTACCGCCCATTTGCCGCTTAATTCGCAGTGGAACAAGTTTCTTTTTCACGATGCTCTTCATAAGAAGCTATATTATCAGGACCATCCAAACTGATTCGTTTTTCATCAGAAAACACAACCAATTGGAAGTCTGTGTTTTCACGCAGAAGTGTCTTAGCAAACTTCAGTCTCTCCTGCATGTGTTTCTGTGGTACTGGCAACTTTTTGGGTTAAATTTCATAGGCAAAGTTCTCAGTACGTAGTTCGCTGCGAATTGTTCTTCTTGAGGCAGCAAGTTGCAAATTAAGTTTGACTTGTGTGGTGTTGACTACATGCCCAGATGTCATATCATGTCTAACATGTCTCTTAAATTTTGATTTGTCTCTTCGCGTCAGTGCACAAGGTCGTCTTATTTCCGTCCTATTTTCCAATAAACATTTTTAACAATTCTGATAAAGATTTTTAGCTCACACGGGAGATTTCAGCAACTTTTTTGAAGTTTGTAAATTGCTTGTTAAAATGTCTAATTCGCTCTCGTTGGCTTTCAGTTAACATTGTACAATACATTTGATGGTTTTAGTGCTCACCACACAACACGATGACTTGTAATATGCAAATTATTTGCATGTTTCTGATGTTGGTCCAAACTTTTGGCCAGTCTTTTGATTTAAGGTAATAAAAAAGCAACGACGGAGAAATAAATTTGTTTCTTCCCTGAATATTGTTTCATGTTTACTTAGAGTTGTAGGTGTAAAATATTTTTGGTATAAATTCATTTTTTCTTGATTTTGCTGGTTGGTCCAAACTTTTGGCCACCAGTGTATGCATCCTAGAGAGAAATGTTTTTTACATGGATTAGTAACTTGGTGGTAGAAATAAGTAAAAAAATGTCCACATTAAAAATTTAATAGCGCGTATTCGCATTTCGGATGCAGTCATCAATCGACGTACAACAGAAGAAAACAACAAAATAAAATAAAGAAAATATAAAGCTTCATCAGACCAGCCAATGAGAAACGAGTCAATGATTGACAAGGTCTAATAACGTCATTTACAATAAAAAACTAACTAAGAGTTAACAAATTTAAAAATAAGGAAAAAAAATCCTTTAGGTATTTACAAAATGAATAAATAAACGAAATAATAGAGAATCACCTAGGGGACCATTATCACTATTGGACAAGAGGTTGTGTTTTCTTCTGTGTGTTTGTACATTTATCCACACTTAAGTCGGTTTCTCCAAATTCTAAAGATTTAAATCCGTTACCCAATTTTCTAATTCTAAGGAAATCGTTTCTGCCTTGATTCTTCAAATATGAAAGCAGCCATACTTAGACGGTGCCATGAAAAAGAGTGACGGTTTTAAAATGGAATAGCAGGCAAACTGTGACAGTTAATAAAGTTATACTTGCAGAATATTAATATACAGGGTGGTCCATTTAAGTGTAGACATGGAAATATCTGGGAAACAAAGCATTGTACGAAAAATGTCCAAAATCAAAAGTGAATTACTTCGCGGGGAAATTTATTATTCAAACAATTAGCCCCCCTTGTGAGGGGGGGTGGTAACTTTGAAATCTTAAATAGAAACCCTTATTTTTAATGGTATATTCAGATTGTACACAATATTCGAGAAATGTTTTATTCTTGGTGTTTTTTCAATTGATCCAAACGTTTAGGAGATAGAGGCCCTGAAA
Source organism: Rhysida immarginata (assembly GCA_023313115.1). Lineage (NCBI taxonomy): Eukaryota > Metazoa > Arthropoda > Chilopoda > Scolopendromorpha > Scolopendridae > Rhysida > Rhysida immarginata. The sequence goes on from JAHWFO010066513.1 coordinate 5,282, forward strand.
GTGTGGAACCTTTAAAGTTTTCTTAAAGACAATCAAAAAGTAGAATAGGAACGTCTGCAAGACCTACCCTCTCTCTCTCTTCATCGATAAAATTGGGTTCAAAACAAGGACCTAAATGGACCACTCTATATAAGGGCTGGAATTTTGTTTCCGTATGTTTCCTTGTTTTGGGGACTGAACTTACAGGAATGCGTGTAACGAATGACTTTTTTAACTGCCTGCATGTTTGGTGCAGTCATGGCAGACCGCGTACGCCCAAAGATGGCTGCCAACTGATCCGCAATTGTCGGTTCGTGTAAATTTCCCGTACCACTATTTAATATTAGAGTTTGCTATTAATATTAGATATTGCCTATGTTTTCAATAACTGAAGAGATATAACATTTCAAAAAAAATTTTCCAGCATCCTGCCTCTACCGTTTTTTCTTTGTGTAGACAGATCGGCAGACGACATACATTCTGGTTCCAAAATACACAAATGATCAGCGTTATTCTGCTGAAAAATTAATCTCTCCCAGTAACGCCTCCAGAATAAATTTTGGGAAGGGCCCAGAAATGGGATTGATTTTTACGAAACAATAAGTACGTGTATTTTTATTGTAAATTCAATAAAAAGACCGTAAATCTTTAACAATATGCGAAACAAAAACCCGCTCTTTCATCTTTTACAGAGAAGATAGGTAAGATTACGACGATTCTCTCTGCGGTCAGTAATTATGGGGTCGTGTATTACTGATAAATTTCAAGTGATCATATAGATGTTCTAAAAAGGACTAACTGTTTTAAAAATAGAAAAGCAGGCAAACTGTCAGATTATTAACGTTATTCTTGCAAGAGATTGTGAGTTCAGGAATCGTAACGTAGCTAAATGTATTGCATTAGAATTGTAATGGACTAAAATTACCTTTATTCCTTGGCTTTTATTTTTTGTGTGCATTTAGCTTCATGATGCGGCTATTTCATTGATAATGTTATTCTTTCTTACATTACTTGTCCCCTCAAATAACATAGCAAGAATTTTAAAGCAATTGTTAAATAAACGTTAATTTACTAAATGTATAAGGACGTTAGGAGTATTGCGCAAATAAATATGAAATTGGTTGAAAATGAAATAAAGCAAGAATGTGAACAATTTCGATATGAAAGTCGATGTCGAATGTATATTTTAATATTTGCTCTCTGTATGATCTTACGTTTTCAATTGAGACTATTCATACGAAACTCAATCTCATTAGTGACTCGTACTTGAACGACTATATTTTCATGCGCACGATTGCACTTTAAATCGCAGGAATTTTCTTGATTGCACTCTTGAGGATTATAATGACATTTAGCATTAATTTTCTTTATTATCTTCAGTTTTATTTGATAATTTCATTCTTTCTGAAAGCCAGTTACGGAGATTATTCTTTCCCAAATTTTTGAATTTTGTATTGGTGCCCTTTGTCAGATAAAAAGTTATTTTAACTGAATTGTTAAATATTTTTCTCTGTAGGTACAAAAGATTAGTCGAAGGAAGCTGGAAACCGGTTTCGCGCCCACGCCCCATTGACAATGCACCCCATAAGAGCGAACTCTGTGAACGATGCCAGTTTGGCAAACGAAAATGCTGGAATCCAGTACCTCAAGCGGAAGCTGAAGAATAATTCCGAAGCTTTATTTTAAGCTGACAATTGTTTTACTTGTTTTAATCAGATGGAAACCATCTGTGAGAATTTTTTTCTTGAAAAAGAAATATCTATTTTGCAAAAAATTGGTAAATTGATAACTTTTAATTGAACGCTGTTAAAGAAGGGGAAAATGGCGAAGACCCGTGACCCAATGCCAGTAGGCAAAGTTTTTGTTGCATTGTTACGTTAATGAAAACCAAATAAGGTTTTCTATTACTGGAACAGATTCAGTTAAAAAAAAACTGAATTGCTTTTGAATTTTTTTGCCGTTGCTTATAACCAATTTTTTCGTTGTTTTGAGGAAAAAAAAAAAAAATCAAAAAATAAAAAAACATTGTTGTTCAGTGGTTTCAATAAATGTTTTCTAAAATATTATCTGAATGAATATTTAAAAGAATGAAGCTGTAATTAAATATTTAAGGCATAAAGATTATATTTTTAAGAAAAATTCTTTTCTTTTTTATTGATATGGCTAAAACTTGAAGACGATCGCTGGAGCAAACGATCTGTATAATCCTAGAAACGTGATACAAAAGTTGACCAAGAAAACGTTTCGTTCTTGATTTTTCAGAAATGAAATTGCGCCCATTAAGGTAAACGCGTATTCGTTGCTTTCTCTAAAAATAATACGAGGTGCATTCAAGTTCTAAGGCCTCCGATTTTTTTTCTAATTAACTACTCACCCGAAATCGATGAAACTGGCGTTACTTCTCGACGTAATCGCCCTGCAGACGTACACATTTTTCACAACGCTGACGCCATGATTCCATGGCAGCGGCGAAGGCTTCTTTAGGAGTCTGTTTTGACCACTGGAAAATCGCTGAGGCAATAGCAGCACGGCTGGTGAATGTGCGGCCACGGAGAGTGTCTTTCATTGTTGGAAAAAGCCAAAAGTCACTAGGAGCCAGATCAGGTGAGTAGGGAGCATGAGGAATCACTTGAAAGTTGTTATCACGAAGAAACTGTTGCGTAACATTAGCTCGATGTGCGGGTGCGTTGTCTTGGTGAAACAGCACACGCGCAGCCCTTCCCGGATGTTTTTGTTGCAGTGCAGGAAGGAATTTGTTCTTCAAAACATTTTCGTAGGATGCACCTGTTACCGTGGTGCCCTTTGGAACGCAATGGGTAAGGATTACGCCCTCGCTGTCCCAGAACATGGACACCATCATTTTTTCAGCACTGGCAGTTACCCGAAATTTTTTTGGTGGCGGTGAATCTGTGTGCTTCCATTGAGCTGACTGGCGCTTTGTTTCTGGATTGAAAAATGGTATCCACGTCTCATCCATTGTCACAACCGACGAAAAGAAAGTCCCATTCATGCTGTCGTTGCTCATCAACATTGCTTGGCAACATGCCACACGGGCAGCCTTGTGGTCGTCCGTCAGCATTCGTGGCACCCACCTGGATGACACTTTTCGCATTTTCAGGTCGTCATGCAGGATTGTGTGCACAGAACCCACACAAATGCCAACTCTGGAGGCGATCTGTTCAACAGTCATTCGGCGATCCCCCAAAACAATTCTCTCCACTTTCTCGATCATGTCGTCAGACCGGCTTGTGCGAGCCCGAGGTTGTTTCGGTTTGTTGTCACACGATGTTCTGCCTTCATTAAACTGTCGCACCCAAGAACGCACTTTCGACACATCCATAACTCCATCACCACATGTCTCCTTCAACTGTCGATGAATTTCAATTGGTTTCACACCACGCAAATTCAGAAAACGAATGATTGCACGCTGTTCAAGTAAGGAAAACGTCGCCATTTTAAGTATCTAAAACAGTTCTCATTCTCGCCGCTGGCGGTAAAATTCCATCTGCCATACGGTGCTGCCATCTCTGGGATGTATTGACAATGAACGCGGCCTCATTTTAAAACAATGCGCATGTTTCTATCTCTTTCCAATCCGGAGAAAAAAAATCGGAGGCCTTAGAACTTGAATGCACCTCGTAGGTAACTAGTTTCTTAAAATGGAAATTTTGCCTATACCTAAATCTTCTTTTAACTCATTACAACAATACAAGATCATGCTCTAATTATTATCAGTTTTAATATAATTAAACACAAACTGTGAATATAGATCAACAGTAGAAATAATGAAACTTCTTGTCCACAAAATAGATTTTACTTCTTGTATGTACATTTTGATCACCATCTGGTCTCGTTTAGCAAAAATATAAAATGAGAGAGGATCGTTTAAATACATTAAATCGTTGAATAAAGAGCCAATCGGGTAAAATTGTCAGTTTTAATATTAAGCAGTTCTATTTCTAGAATGAGTAAGTTCGGCCAAGCATTTGCTTTTGATTCGTTTTAGTTATTTGCTATGGAAAAAAATATATGAATCTTTAATTTTCCAAAATGTCAAAAGGAAAAAAAATTGTCAAGTTTAACTTCAATCTACATAAATTGATAACTTAAAACAACCCGCGGGTTGTCTCCCAACAGGCCAGGGCCCAACACGGGGTTTCTATAATAAAGGACAAACACAAACTTCCATGCCCCAAGCGGGATTCGAACCCGCGACTTGCTGGTTGCGAGAGCGAGAAGACCTGCGCCTCATCGCTCTCGGCCAACACGGCGACTTTTGCATTTAACATAGATTGAAGCGTAATTTTTAAAGCTTTTTCATTCGTGCTTAGCTACTTTTCCCCAAATTAAGCACAAAATGTCTGTAATCGCATCGAGTATCCGTAAAGAGTAACTGGACGAATTTATGACACAACGAAATTACGATTCGTATGTGAATGCGAAAGAAGTAGCTCAAGGCAGTTTCAAAAGTTTAGAAACTCTTCACAAAAGAACGGTATAGTACATGTGATGTTGTTGTTGGGTTTTTTTTTGTTTTTTTTTACAAAACTGAAACAAGTTATGAGAAAATGAAAGGCAACTCCCTATAGAGTAACATTTTCTCTTTAATATGACACACAAAGATTAATATTTAATAAAATCAATTTTGAATATCGTGCTATTGAAATGACCCCCTCTCGTTTCAGAAGTTTAGAAACACAAGCAGAAGAATTGTAAAATAAGACAAAAAATAAAATTTATGAAGAAAAGATAACATTAAACAAATGTTAACTACTTGAACTGTGAAACAAATATTTATCAATATTTAGCGGGATATCCTTTGATCTAGCATGCTCATCACTATTGATTCACAAAAGGAAGCGGGGATTTTTGCCCAGCAATGCCTCGTAGCTGACTTCAGGTCCTCAAAGTTGACTGGCTTTTCTCCCTGAAGCTCCATGTGCATCTGGAAATTCTCGATTCTGAAAATTCTGCAATTAGTGCTTTCGTGCTAATTTCCTGCTTTGCATGCAGCTCTGCGGGTGCCGTGCAGGGCAGCATTCACAGGGGTTGCCCATAGAGATAAACAACTAGCGGTCAAAAGTTGAAAACGCCTCGACACACGATTTCAATCCCGATGCGGAGGCCTAATTTCTCGCTGGCACGATATAGCTGAAGTAGTTATAAAGCCCGCCATAAGAATCGAATCTGTCAATTCTATTTAATTAAAAAATTACTAAACTCCACCGCAAAATCTGTTAACAGTCTTAAAATTTTGCATGTCTACCGAGACTCAAGAAATTCCCAAATACCTATATTCTTAACACCTGTTTGTAGAACATAATTTTAATATAAAATTCTTCCGAATTTTGAATTCAGTTCCCCAGTTCCTCTTCGCTGATTTTAATTTTCACGCCCGCCGGACTCTTGAAATAAACAGCTGTCCATGACTGAACACAGGCGATCTCAGGTACAAGCAGCCGAAATGAGATTCCTGAGAGGCGTGGCATGTGTTACTAGATAAATGCGCAGCAACATAGTGAAGGAAGAGAATAACACAGAATGGACAACTTCACAGTTTCCCATGCTAAGCGATGGCGCTAGTGAGCAGATAGTGGTGCTCCCCGACGGATGGGTGGAATTTGCCGGCTGGTTAACCTGCGTTTCAATGAAGCTTGCTACGACTTTTTCTAGATTTTTAATTATTTCTCGATCTGTAATCAACTGAAACTTTGCTGATCACACATATAAAAATTCTTTATATCTAAAACTTAGACGGGCTTCTTAGACTTTGCCACATTAAAGCCAAATTCAAAACGTTTTCTAATCACTTAAATTAACAATCAAGAAAGCAAAATCCAATTATTACAAACATGCCTTTAGCCATGGTGTAAGATTATTACAAACAAAAATGGCGTATCATTAACAGTCTTATTCACGGTTCTCAATCCAACATATCTCCATTCCATGA
>JAHWFO010066566.1:0-10572 GCA_023313115.1 Rhysida immarginata
CTCTAGATGTTCTATCTTGGCTATAATGTTATATTGATTAAGTTGTAAAAGATTATAAGAATGAGAACTGTTCAGCCACGTCTCCGTAATGATGCACAAATCGGGTTTATGAGTGGATATCCAGAGGACAATGTCATCAGATTTATTTAACACGGATGGAGCATTCAGATAGCTAAGGACTAAAGATCTTGACGAATTCTCGTTTGTTTTAGTAGTCGCGCGACTATTTAAGGTTGTGCTGAGGCCTCGCATCAGCAGGTGGATTTAACACAGCATCAAGTTGGAGAACTGGGTTGCGGCCTAAATAAGGTCGTACGGACAGACCTTTAGGCCATTCAAACGTATTCAAAAGATAATCCTCGTCATCAGTTGAAATACGAACGAAAAAGTTCTTAGATGTTGTTCCCGCTTTTGTTGTCCACTTTCCACATTGTAAAACGTGGAGTCCATGATCCCGATACATAACCGATAAGTATCAAACTTTCTTAATGGTAAATCCCACGTACTCTGTATATTAAGTGCTGTATAAGGTTTATCCTTTACAACTGGAACAGCTGGTGCTTTTTGTAGTTTGGGCTTAACTTGTAATTTATTATTTTTTTAAGCCAGAGTCGTTCTCTACTATAGATAAATCATTCTGAGGAGGGTTATCACTATTTTCATTGATATTACTTCTGGTGGGAGAGGAGCCGGGTCTTTTATCGGTGATATTAGATTGGATTCGGACACCGAGGGATAAATTTGCGTCATAATATCTGTTGAGCTAGCAGAGGTTGTTATAATAGATATTACCTGACGTGTTTCATTAATTACCTGTTCAGTCTGTGCCTTAACGTCATCAACCAAATGCTTGATTGAGGCGTTAAGCGAATCCAGAACAGCCTTTTCAATTGTATAAGATACCGTGCTCTTTAAATTTTCTAATCTGTTGTCAATTAACACTTCAGAGGCAAAATACTGTTGCTTGTTATGATCTCGCAATTTCTGATATAATGTCTCGTGGCAGGTGTCAAGGATGCGTTTTAACTCGTTATTGTCATTAGATAACTGTTTTATAACCGATTGTCGACTAAACGTTTCATGGCCATCCGCATTCTGGAGGGAACTGAGCAAAGATATCCCTTTTGGTTCCTGGCTTCCCTTCCTCAGTTCGTTGGAGAACTGGTTCTGTTGGAGGAACTCCCGAATCTGCTGGATATAATTCGTCATATTCATACTTGATATTTGATAAAAGTCTGCGATGAATTTCTGTCCCTTTCAAGCCCTCCGACAAGAAAAATCGGATCACTGCTCGGTGTTCTTCCTTAGTGCAAACTACTAGCAGAGCAGACATGTTTACACAATAGTAGCTGGAAGGCAAATGACGCGATCGGGATTATATTTTCCAGACGTGACCGCGATCATTTCAATTCTAATCACGCATGCGCAGAAAGCAGTAAGATAACCTTGACGGTGCGTTTTGGCGAAAGTGTGTATAATTTTTGACATGTTCTTGTAAAAAATATTTGGACTGAATAAGCATTGTTATTAGGAGCTTTAGCATAAAAGCTACTTATAAGAATGCGCCCTTGGTCGGTACGTTTATCCGGCCGTCCGTCTGCCGTTTGCACGATAACTGGAAAACGGATTAACTTTTTCAAATTCTTTTCCAGAAATATGACCATCAAAGTCTTAGCTCGGCCGTAGCAACTTTTTTGAATTTTTCGTGGACACCTTCAAGTCGAATTCACCTTCTAAAACAGCGAGTGTAAAGAATTCAAAGATACTGGCATGTTATATAACAATCGACTTATCAAGAAGGAATACATTGTTACTTTCTGTTCATCTTTTAAGTATTACTGATATCGGCGCGCGCACGTGAAATCGCTTTGTCGACGCACGGTTGCTCAAGTGCTCATATATTGGTTTCGCTTTTCAGCATATATTGGTTTCGCTCTGTTTGTGTGTCTGTCTGTCCGTCTGTATGTCCGACGATTACTCAAGAATGCTTTAACTTTTTCAAATTCTGCTTTCGGTCTTTGATAGAGACCCTTCCTGAGCTCACCTGATTAGTTTGTGATTGAAATCGGTCTAACAGTCACGTGACTATTGAGGCCCAAACCCCCCCATTAAATTTTTTTATTGGCAATATAAGGCATGTAATATGTCATTCGAACGGGAATGACGAGCACAAGACGAATATGACATTCTTTTCGATTTTCGAAATGCTACACCCGAGAAAATGACCCCCAAAAAGTGCTAAACAGAGCCTTTATTACGAGCTTTAGCTAAAGCTATATATAAGAATACAAGCATAATCAATATCTTTGTGTCTGGCCTGCCATCGTTTGCACGATAACGTGAAAATGGAAGAACTCAACTGTGATATATCAACTTTTGATGAGCTCTCGTGGGTCCCTTCAGGCACGTGCACTATTGTTAAGAATATGAACTTAGGGCATGTAATATATCAAACGTATCGTACCGACGAGCCATAAGTGAATACAGTGTTACTTTGTGCTTGTAACTTAAGCATTATTGATGGCAGCCTGGAGCACGTGCCCGTTATGAAGCTTTGTCGATGCACGTGCTCATTTCGTTTTAAAATTCAGTGCTGTTAGTCCTGTTGTAAAATGTGACTAATTAATGTTAAGGCGATTGTTAAAACTGGCTCATTAATGTTAGGCCTATAGTTGAAAATAGCTAATTAATGTTAGGCCTATTGTTAAAAATGGCTAATAATTGTTAGGCTTATATTTAAAAATGGCTAAATAATGTTAGGCCTAAAGTTAAAAATGGCTAATTAATATTAGGCCTATATTTAAAAATGGCTAATTAATGTTAGGCCTATAGTTAAAAATGGCTAATTAATGTTAGGCCTATTGTTATAAATGGCTAAATAATGTTAGGCCTATTGTTAAAATGACTATATAATGTTAGGCCTATAGTTAAAAATGACTAATTAATGTTAGGCTTATTGTTAAATATGGCTAATTAATGTTAGGCCTATAGTTAAAATGACTATAATGTTAGGCCTATTGTTAAAAAATGGCTAATTAATGTTAGGTTTATAGTTAAAATGAATATATATTGTTAGGCCTATTGTCAAAAATGGCTAATTAATGTTAGGCCTATTGTTAAAAATGGCTAAATAATGTTAGGCTTAAAGTTAAAAATGGCTAATTAAAGTTAGGCCTGTTGTTAAAAATGATGTGTGGATAGAATCAAAGGTATTTCCATGGTTTATTTAAACCAACAGCAAGTAAAAGTGAAATATTGAAATTTAAAATCACATCTGCGTCACAGGTAAAGCTCCTTGGAGTGCGTCACAGGACAAGATTTTTCCCGACAATGCTTTGCAACAATGATTAAGAAGGGATGAATGTTGGCTTTGATTTCGAAGGGATGAATAGCTCTAGCAGTGGAAAGAACTTAGGCGAAGTAGTTTAAAACATTTAGACGTGCGAGCATTTCATTTCCATTTCGCCCGTGTTCGGAAAGTTTCTTGTGAACGCTGCAATCGAATACGTAAATTGACATGCAGTTTTCGCCGTTGCTGTATATAAAACATGACTAATATTAAACAACAAATAATTATAAGAATTTAAAGAATTTTCCGTGGACCCCTTCAAGTTTGAATTCACCTGCTAAAACAGTGAGTGTAACGAATACCAAGATAATGGCATGTCATGTAACAATCGATTTGTCAAGAAGGAATACATTGTTACTTTCTGTTCATCTTTTAAGCATTACTGACATCGGCGCGCGCACGTGTAATCGCTTTGTCGACGCACGATTGCTCAAGTGCTCATAATCTATAATTAAGTGGCGGAAGAATGGAGCTACTTATTGGTTGTATAATCTCAGTCTGTCCCTTCATAATTTCTACATTCTTTTATGTAGAAGGTTGAAATTCGGAATGTATCTTACTATGGGCATGTCCATCTGCACTATTTAGTTTGGTTTTAATTGGTACACCGGGGTCGGAATTACGGGAGTGGGATTCAGAGAGTACAACATATCTATGTGCTCTTTAGGTACGTAAAGGCGTGAAATTCAGTAACCAGATTCCTCTAGGCAAGATCTACATTACTATGAAGTTTAGGCCCAGTTGTTCCATTCGGATCGGATTTGCGGGGCTGGTAGTCACTTGGTCTTTAGAACTATGGCAACATATGGCTTGTGATATAGCATACGTTCGGAAATGATGAGACAGGAAAGAAAGTACGAGCTTTTTTACTTTTTCTACAATTACATTCGAGAAAATTAATATTTGATTAAAAAACTTGCAATCATCGTTAGTAACTTTGGATAAGTAACATATTTCAATTTGGTGTGAATCTGTGAGGTACATGTTCGTGTAGTTCCCTTGGTAAGTTAAAGTTTATTGTTCCTGTGAAATAATTAGAGTCTTCGAGAAAAATGTGCTATCCGCATTTGAAGGGGGATGATTGTTGGTGCCAGACGGATGGGTGCCTCAATATCAGATGTAGCCAACCAACATCACATTGAACCCTGAGGACTGGCGAAGGGTTGCCTGGTGCGACGAGTAACGGTTTCAGCTGTATCGGGCCGATGGTCGTGTCTGTGTCTGGCGCAGGCCACACGAAGCCATGAACCCCGCTTGTCAGGTGGGGACCATTCAGGGAGGTGGAGGCTCCATATTGGTCTGGGGTGTTTTTCCTCGTGGCATGCAATGGGTCCATTGGCGCATCTGACGTCTACTCTGCGTGCTACTTCCTACGTCGATCTGCTTGCGGACCACCTGCACCCTTCCATGAACTGTTTTTACCCCGCGGGCGACGGCATCTTCCAACAAGATAATGCGCCTCCACACATGGACCTTGTCTTACGGTAGTGGCTGGAGGAACATGCTATCGACTTCACGACAATGGTTTGGCCTCCACGTTCCCCAGATTGCAATCCTAATGAACATTTGTGGGACGTCATCGAACGATCTGTCAGGTCGTCACCAACACAACTGGTAAATGCAGCATCGTTATGGAGTGCAGTGGAGGCGGCATGGCTTGCAGTGCCTGTGGATGTGTTCCAAGGACTAGTAGACTCTCGTCTACGACGGGTCGCCGCCGTTATCCGGGCCAAAGGGTGCTCGATATGTTATTAGGCAGGTGTGCCATGACTTTTGGTGAGTGAGTGTATAATATAACTGATCCTGCTATCTATATGGTGAATTAAATGTGTCGAGTCGACTTAGTGACAAAACGATCCTGGAACAAAGTGAATGCAACGAGCTGAATGTGTGACGAAAAGACTAGGAACCATTAAGTAGGGGTGTAACCAAAGTTTATTTCTTTTGTTTGTTGAAAGGGGGGCTGACTTAGAGTGTGACGTCATTAAAGAGGAGGGGGGTATGAAAAGTGTGACACAGCGTGACATGGGGGGATGGGGGGGTCTGAAAAGATCAAAAAGAGCGTGACGTATTTCTTGAACATCCCCATACTTGCAAACACCTTCATTTTCATGGTCCTTGCACTCTACATGGAAAAAAGATAAATGATCTGTATGAACAACTTAAGTTTTAAAAAGCACAATTGTAGTTAATGTTAAATACTGTACACATTCTTAAAAATGCTTGATTCCATCAGCTACTTTAGAATGTTGGCAATTTTTTTTGTGAAAATATACAGGGTAATTCAGAAAGGTAGGTCAAGAATGAAATACCATGTACAGTTTGTAGCGGGGAACAAAATTTTTTCCTATAAACATGGGTCCGGAAACGCATCCTTACAGAGATAATGCAACTTGTACGAGATAGGAATGACATTACAGTAGGTGTTCAAAATGACAACCCTGAGCCTCGATGCAGGTGTTTAGTCTGCGGACGAGATTCTCGCGAACTCTGGTGAAGATTTCCGGAGAATCACGGTCTGGAAAACGCTGTTGGTAAATCCTTTCCGCTTCAGTAGCATTACCCTGTGCCTCACCGTAGACGAGATGCATGTCCGCCAGCTCCGCATTAGTCAAGCGATCCATTGTACGACAATAGAGTTACGTTTCGTTTCCTCTCTTTTAAAGGAGAGAACACGAACAATTTACATGTTTAGGTCCTAATTTACCATTGCGTCTGGGTAACGCACATCCATTCCTACCTCGCAAAGTTGCATTATCTCTATAAGGATGCATTTCCGGACCAATGTTTATAGGAAAAATTTTGTTCCCCGCTACAAACTGTACATGGTATTTCATTCTTGACCTACCTTTCTGAATCACCCTGTATAATAAAAATGTGTAATTAAGATATTGTCAATTGCTGGTGAAACTGCCTGTCAATTTCTGGTGCATTAACTGTCAACTAGTAGTGATTCATGCATTAGTTAGAAAAAAATTCAATAACTTAATAGCTTTTAAGGTTATAATAATGTTTAGAGATTGGCACATTGTGCATTATATTTTCAATTTAATTGTATAACTAGAAACGTTTCAAATTACAATTTCCTTTACGTACACAATTTCGTTTCACAGTACTGTCTTGAACTGCCAATTACTGGTACGTCTACCCTATTTATGTGAAAACATCTGATAAACCAACGACTGATCTTAAAGTTTTAAGTTTAATAGTTTTAAGTTCTTAAATTTTTGGAACGGGAAGAAACGAATAAAATTAATTTTTACTAAAAGTTTAGTAAAAAATCAAAACGCTTTTATGTGTTAATTGTATTTTCATCACAAGCTTATTTCTGAAATTCTATTTAAAACATTTAAAATATAGGCAATATAACGTATAATCTTTTTATAAAACTTTTACATGAATATTCTCAATTAATGTGTTAAGTGAACCGTTCTTTATAGTTGTTTGTCTAGAAGGGGGGGACTGTTGATTTGAGTGGACTGACTTTGATAGAGTTGAAATTGGAGACGTATTGAAGTGTTTATGAATGTATTGGACAAGGGCCACTCGCAAGAAACGCTTTATTTGTTAACAGAGCGGAGAAGTGAAGAAAAGATAATGGGAAGATTAAAAGACCACGATGCATTTACTGAAAAGAGCAGCTCAACGGGCCACTTCCTTTTATTCGTTCCTTTTTGATTGCATTCGCCTTCACTTCGTGCCACCTCATATTCTAGTGAAGAGGCTTCCCGCCCATGCTCATCAAAGTTGACTGCTCTCGAATAAATCCACAAGCATTTATCACCTGTGTTGATTCAGGTGGCAGAAGAGGATTGCGGGGAGCGGGAGGAGAACTCCATTATTCTCGCGTAAAGTGCGCCAATACTCATGCGAGGGTTTGCTCTTCATTCTTGTTCCTTAAACCGTTTCGATTATCGACTCATACTGACGTCACGAACATGCTGTTATCGATCGCCATTGCATCATCGCATCTAGCTGTCAGTAGATGAAATTCCTAAAGATATAGTAGAGATGAGTTACGCAAGCAATGATGCAACTTGAATTTTGCTATGAGTTATGGTCCAATCTTTGTAGTTTTGACTTACATGCATTAGTAATGTGCAAGACAGGAAAATGCTCCGAAAGGATGGCATATATTAAGATTCGAAAATAACAGAAGTGCATATTATTTAAATTTATTTGTTTATTAATCTAACATGCATTTAGTTACTGATAAAGCACTTAAATATATCGCATATATACAATAAGTGTTGTTTGATTAAATAAGTGGATTAGAGCTGTCTCACAGTGAGTAAAGTACACTTATTCATCAAGCAATCTTTATAGCATATTAGTAGAGACACCCGGCGTTGCCCGAGATAATTAGTTGTAGGTTAAACAGAACGACATCATGAAGTTAAATAATAAATTTGTTTTCAGTAATTCTACAATTTCCTTCTATAGACGAAGCAATTGTTCAGATATTTCCGATGCCCGGATAAATTTTTGTCATCTCTGCCCAATATTCATTCATTTTTTCGCTGGCATTTCGATAGATATGAATTACTGTTATAATCCTTCGAAAGATTATTATAGGACATAACACCATATGCGGCGACTTCAATGCACACGTAGGGGCTGATGACCAAACGTGGAAAGGCGTGATTGGGAGGAATGGTGACCCCGATTTAAATGCGAATGGGAGGTGCTTGTTGGATCTCTGTTGCAGCAATGGACTTTCCATCACAAACACCTTCTTCCAGCAATAAGTATACCTGCTACAGGGATGCAATGGACCAGAAGTCACTGATTGATTTTGTAATCGTTTCAGCCGACTTATTCCGATCAGTGTTGGATACTCGTGGAGAAGAGGGACAGAACTATCAACTGATCACCACCTTGTTGTCTGCACTTTGCGGTTCTCTGAACCCATGCCAACCATGCGAAATACTAGGTTCAGACAAACTTGGCGCATCAAATGGGAGGCATTGGAGGATAGAGCTGTGAAAAAGACCTTTGCAGATAACATATCTTCAAGTTTCAAAGAACTACCCAGTGATCTTGGTACTGTTGAAGAGGAGTGGCAGTTGATTAAAACTACTGTGATTACTTCGGCTGCACTGTGCTGTGGTCGTAAGCGGCTAAGTGTGGCGCAGGGCGGTGAGAAAAGGACTGCATGGTGGAACGGCGAGGTCCAAGAAGCTGTCAAAGCAAAGAAGGAAGCCTATTTGCTATGGCTTGCAAATAAGTCAACTTCGAGTCGAGCACGGTACACAGAGGCGCGAAAAGCAGCAGCAAAGACAATATCAACAGCTAAAACCAAGGCCTGGGAGAAGTTCGGGGAGAAATTGGAGGCAGACTATGGTTCGGCAAACAAGGTGTTCTGGCAGACCGTGCGCCGCCTCCGTGGAAAGAAGTCTCTTTCATCACAAACTATTAAGAGTTCAGATGGGAGGCTTCTGATGCGCACCGACGCTCCTGTTCATAGCAAAGATGTTCACTGAATTTCAGGTTGCGGCTTTGAATCGGCTAGATCAGCTCTTCCACCTTTGGACACACTTTTCTTCAAACCACGAAGATTGGGTCCTTGCAGGTTGTCCTGTTGAAACAAGAAAAATTTTACCCCAAACTGTTCCTTAATGTGGCGAGACCGAATCTTTTTTGATGATTTAAAAATCGTTCTAAAAAGTTTAAAGAACTATAAGCCAAATCCGAATCTTTGGTTTCATTATTTGCACAGCGTAATGCGGAATTGTCACGTTTTGGTGGATGCTAGCCTTTAAAGTTTCAGACAGGAAACCAAGGAACCGACTCCAAACCAGGATAAAAGACCCATACATCACGTTACCATCTTCAAATTTCAAAACGGCACATTAGGCAAGTAGCGTTGACCAGATATCGCATTGCCAAATCGTGTAGCGTGACTCTTTATTCCATAGATATTTATTTCATTCACCACTGATCCAGTGAAAGAATTGGTTCAACATTCTAACCATGTCGGCCATAGACATAACGGTTTCTGAATAGCTGCACCACCATGAAATCCAAGTGCTATCATATAAACGCCTTCCACGATAGTTGCTAACACTGACAAACTATTTCCTTTTTTAACACGTTTCAAACTTCGCCGGTCCGATCTGTCACTTGCTTGCGCCTACCATGTCTATGGAGAGGTTCAGTGCTAACATAACATTTTAATTCATTATAACGTCGCTAACAAGTAGACCGGGGTGCGTTAAAATTTTCTGAAAGAATAACCAAATACATGGGCTCCTACAATCATGCCACGTTCAAACGGATTCGACTTCTTTCGTGCACGTAATGAAAATAAAAATTTTTAACCGATCTCCGAGTCTGGATCTTCGTTTATCACGTGTATCCATGTCATCTTAGCGAGTGTTACCTTAAACTAGGGGTATCTGTACACTTTCACTGTACAGTGTAGATGATATCATTTATATAAAATCAGCGACGGTGGACTATGTCACAACAAAGAAAAAATCTAACAATGGGCTATCTAACAATGCGTTATTTCCCGATTATACAATCGGGTGGGTTCGCTTCTAGTACTATCATACACACTAGCCTGCTAAAAGTGTCTGGACATATGAAAATGATACAATCAGTAACATGTTAGATTACACTTTGCTGCAGTGATTGCGAAAACACGAACATAAGATTGTATTCTGGCGGGGGACATTGCCACTCGGCCATTAAACGATCCACTGATGACGATTAGTGGCCGGTGGCTTGTGCATCCTTTGGCGGTGATCCAGCATACTTAGTTCAATCGGGTTTAAATCCGGAATCTGGGCAGGCCATTACAGTAGTTTGATGTCAGCATGAGTGAACCACATCTTTATTGAACGAGCATTATAGCATGTAGCATTGTCTTACTGATAGAAGCAATGTGGTGCATTGCCAAAAATTTTGTCATATCTCCAGGAAGGTGATTTTTCCAACATCTGCATTACAGTAATGCAAAACAATGATTGTATAATAAATGTTGTTATAATGAATATTCAACCTTTGCTTTCGTTTAAATTGATGAACAGTTTCTGCTATTTGCGGGGGTTTTTTTCAATCCAAACACACAACACTTTCAGCGTCTCCATCTCCTAATCGGTTGGATCAATAGGGCACTGAAAGCAAAGCTCAATGTGGGGGCGCTGACTGTCCTTATCACATCACAATCCACCATTTTTAGTTGCTGTACGAGTTTCTGAAGTGAGTCAGAAATATAA
>JAHWFO010066571.1:1037-12425 GCA_023313115.1 Rhysida immarginata
CGATTCATTATCAAAAGGTGAAGAAGTTAGTCGGGACAAACTGCCACTACTTCAGATCGTGGCAGTTTTGAAGTTGCCATCTTTTTGAAAAGCTATTTTTTAACGATATGAAAAATGCATAACCTGGATATTTACAATTGAAAACTTAAAAATCTGGTTCATTATCGCATGTTTATTCAAAAAGTTTCTTAATATAGCACAGATGGCGGTTTATTAAAAAAAAATAATAAAAGGTCACTTCATTTTGAAAAAGGCAAAAAATACAGTTACAGTAGTTTACATGAATTTTTATTTTTATTTTTTGTAAGTTCATTTTTCGAAATTATTAAAGTACATATCGTGTATTAATGCATTAAGTACTGTAATAAATATTCATTTGAACTTTAAAAAATGTTCTTGGACAATTTCAGCAGATATGGCGTCACCATCTTGTTTATGAGAATTCACTTTTACATTAGCTTTTGGAGACGTAAAAATGAGAAAACAGAGAATTAATGTACTATATATTGTATATACTACATAATGCACTGTAATGTGCATGTATATTAAGTGTTATATGCTAATTTCATTTGAAATTCGTCAGATCGAAGTTCGTTTGAACCCCCCCCCCCTCTCAAGTTAGGTTATGGCAACAGAAAATTGGATGGGAGATGGATTTTACAGTAAATCAATTAAACAGTATATACAATGTACAGTTCATTATACAGTACATTACATACTGGGATGTATGCATGCAGTTTCTCAAAAATGTATTTACATTAAAGGTGAATTTTCGAAATTATTATAGTACATGGGATCCGGTCATTTGCCCCAACGACATTTTCGACCAGGAAAGTTCGAGCTCCTGAAATTGTCCAAGAACGTTTATTAAACTTCAAACGAATATTTATTACAGTACTTTAATTCATGAATGCATAATATGTAATAATTTCGAAAAATGAACCTCCTCTACTTACAGAAAGCGGCGATTTTGTTAGCAGTGACCAGGACAAGGCTCAACTCATTGCTGACTCATTGAAAAGTCAATTCAATACGCCCAAGGAGGAATGTCTGGATAATATTACTGGTGAAGTCAAAGAAGTATGTGACAAGTTTGGCTTCTCTCAACGCGCTCTTACTCACCCTAATATCATTGGCACCTCTGAGATTTTGGACACCATTAAGCACCTGAAAAACAAAAAAGCAGCCGGCATCGACACCATCACCAACAGTGCTCTGAAGAATGTGCCTCTTAATGTTGTTTACATTATCACCAGGATCATGAATGACTGCTGGCTAAACGTTCACTTCCCTAGCGCCTGGAAGGACTCAATCATCCTCACTACTCCCAAGCCGGGACTTGATCCTGCTCTTCCCATCAGCTACAGGCCCATTAGTTTACTGCCAGTGCTCTCCAAGGTCTTTGAGCGAACTATTCTCAAGAGGTTCAACGACTTCTGCGAGGCAAACAACCTTATTCGTGAAGAGCAATTCGGCTTCCGCCCAGCTCACTCATGTCAGCTCCAGGTATGGAGGCTTGTTGCTGATTTGAACGGTCCTCTCAATCTTTCTATGTTTGGTGGTATCATCTTTGTTGACGTTCAAAAGGCCTTTGATCAAGTCTGGCATGATGGACTTATTTATAAAACGATTACTTGTGGTTTCCCTGATGACCTGATTGCCTTGGTTCGCTCCTTTCTGACAAACAGGACCTTCCGTGTTAAGGTTGGTGAATCCTTGTCTGACCCTTCTGATGTTAATGCTGGTGTTCCCCAAGGCTCTGCCTTGGGGCCTGCCTTGTTTAATTTCTTTATCCACGACTTTCCTAAGTTTACAAAGTGCAATCTTTACTTGTTTGCAGACGACGGGTCCATCATGACCTGGGCATGTAATCCAGTCCACGTCATCAGCCGTCTGCAAAAAGCTTTACACCAGTGTGAGAGCTGGTTCTCTAAGTGGCGCTTACAGCTGAATGTTAACAAGTGTAAAACCATGTTCATCATACGCAAACGCAAAAACCCTCCAAGGCCCCTCATCCTACATGGTAGGAAGCTTGAGTGGGTTAAAAATTATAAGTACCTCGGAGTTGTGATTGATTCCAAGCTCAAATGGAACGACCATGTCCAATATTCGTTTAACAAGGCTAAGAAAGCGAAGTTTAGTCTCATCGCGCTACTGGGGCGAAACAGCGCTCTCAGAGTGGACAACAAACTCTTGTTATACAAGGTAGTGATTTGTGCCATTTTACTTCACGGTATGCCTGCTTGGGCTTCCATTTGCAAATCGAGATGGAAAGATCTTCAGACCTTCCAAAATGTTATCATCCGGTCCATTGCTCAACTAGACAGAAGAGTTGCCAACAATCTCTCTATCTATGAAGATCTGGGGATAACCCACATTGGTTCCTATGTTCAAACACTTCTCAGGAACATGCTGCCCAAGATGGAACATCATGAAAATACCCTGGTTGCTGGTATCCTGGACCACTCACTCACTATCAGGGGTTCCGTCAGGTTTCGAAGACCCCGTCATATCTTGGATGTCAATTTCGAGAACATAAACAAGGCCGAGTTCCCCAACTACTGGATCTGCTAGATCCTAGTTTTTTGGACTCGCTATTCGTCAATCCACAATCCGATTCTCGTCCCTACCATGAAGGGACTCTTTTCTGGAAGACTTAAAGAGGTTCATCAGGCTTCTTTCCTACTTCAGTGTACCTCGTTTGGTTTACTTTTTGGGCGATTGTGTAAAGTGAGTTAAAGGCTCCTGGACCACTCGTACTACTTTTTCACTACACTGATCGATTGTCGATTGGAAGATAGCAGTTCACTCATTTAAATCATTCTATTGAAACAGTTTCTAGATTGCATTATTACCACTTCTAGTTCTACTTGTTCATGGTTTCCATCTCGCATATCATTCATGTAAAAAATAATTTGGAAACCCCGCACCCCTAGATACCCCACACCGCCCTCCCGCAGATGTAAAAATGTGTATAACCTGTGGGGTATATTTGCAAAAATACAGTATAACCAGCAATTTTTACGGAATAACAGTAAGTCATTTTAGTCGAAATTTCATAGATAATATGTACAAGTTTTAGAGGTAGTCAAACAGAAAAGAATGAAGCACCAGATGCAGTTTTCAAAAATTAATGAAAGTTCATTAAAGAAAACTTTAACTTCAGGTCTTAAATTACCTTTTAAATATTAAGACACATCAATACAAAATGCTTTCTCGTTGCCGTTGGTATTTTGAACGGAACATTTACAGCTTAACTTAAGAATTAAAAAAAAAATAGCAACCCAAAACTCACCTTCGTGCATCAGGTGGAAATCTGAAGAATTTTAATTTTTTTCCTTCACCTTGACGGTTTTACAAAATTTTGTAGCCCAAAATCTTCCTGACATTTTAAATTTAAAAGATAGCTTTGATAAATACGTCTCTGAATATTGGAGATCAAACAAAGAGCGAAGAGAGCAGAGCAAACGAGCAAACTTCAGGCAGTAACTGCCATTGTTAGGCCCAGCCATAGTCAAACCACGTTGTGCAAACGTGACTTTGCCAACAGGAAGTAAACAAACAACCTAGCAACTCCCATTTCCTGTTCGAAAGTGAAACTACTGAAACTACAGTGGCTCTATCTGACGAACAGCTACTTAAGTTTCCCTTCTTATCCACCAAACTGATATAAGAATTAAATCACAATGATATTTTAAAGCTTTGAAGTTAGAAGATATGAAAAAAAAAACCTACAAAAATTTTGTACATGTAGTAAAATATATTCAAAAACAATTTACAGATAAAATCTATAAAAATGCAAGTGAAATTTAAAAAAAAAAAAAAAAAAAAATTCAAAAACAAAATAATTTACAAATAAAATACACAAAAAGTTCAAATGAAATACAAAAGCTTTTAATCCTTTTATCAGTTTGGGGGAAAAGAAAGGGGAGGCTGGAGGGGGAAGTGGCTTTCACTGCGTTTACTGAAAAAAGTGGCATGTAAACAGGCTTCAACACCCCGATCCGGATCGAATTCAATCCAGTCAAAAGAGGTGGTTTGAAACCAGGGAAGCATGCCTCAGGAAAGAGGTCAACCCACTAATGTGCATGTAAACATCCCGATCCGGATCGAGTTTAAGTTTGCTGTTTGGTTGAAAGAAAAAAAACATAGAAAATTTTAGCTAAAATAAGTTCTTGATTAAAACTAAAAATTATATAAAATGTAACTGACCTTATGATCTGTGGATACTTGTGTATAGATGAAGGAAGGATGCCACTTTTCCACAAAAGAATTTTAATAATCTTCATAAATGTATGCATTTCAACTACCAGGTAGTCATCATCAGTATGAGTCGAGG
Source organism: Rhysida immarginata (assembly GCA_023313115.1). Taxonomy (NCBI): domain Eukaryota; kingdom Metazoa; phylum Arthropoda; class Chilopoda; order Scolopendromorpha; family Scolopendridae; genus Rhysida; species Rhysida immarginata. The sequence continues at coordinate 5,377 of JAHWFO010066571.1, forward strand.
TAACAAACAAGGAGAAGGTTTATATAGGAGTAAGAAGCCAATAGGGTGCAAAAGAAATTGCCACTCAAGAGTGGTTGGTCCAATATACCAGACCTAGGAGAGAGCTCCACAGAGTTTTAACAGAAAATACAGAAGAAAATCCAAAAATAAAAATATACAGAAAAAGATGTTAAAAAAATGGATTAATGATACAGATAACCTAGAAAACCTTTTATTCTAAAATTTTTAAATTTTTATTTTTAAATTTATTTTTTTTGATGTTTTGCTTTATCATTTGCTGCTGATGCGAGTCACTTACTCTTTTGCAGCAATTGTTAGTTTCTTATTTTTATCAATATCAAATTTTGCTTTAATTCTAATGGTCTTTTGATAAGTTGTAATTTGAAAATTGTAATTTGAAATTTATAATTTATTTATAATTTACAATTTATAATTTATAATTTATAATCTATAATCTATAATCTAAAATTTGTATCTTGATATTGTATTTTTCTAGTAAATAAATTCAATTCAATTCAATTCAATTCAAAAAAAAAAAATTCAAAAACAAAAGGAAGGGGAAAAAGGGAAAAGGGGCCAAGAAAACCGTTATTTAGCATGGGCTAACAATGTGTCCCATCGTGATAGATCAAGAGGTTCAGTATCATGATTCACTAGTTTTTGTTCTTCGCACTTCATAATCTCCAGGGACTCCAAGAAATTAAGTCTTTTGTAGTCATCACTTTTACGGTGATGATGAACATATTTCCCCTTTATGCAATAGGTTCTTTAAACTAAAATCTAAAATCAAGTCTCTCAAATCCATCCTCTATTTCCTCTCGCAATGTAGAGACAATCATTACATACCTAACTTCATCAAAAATCTTAAATGGAGTAAACTCGGTCATAGCAATGGTTTACTCAAGAAAGTCGTATCTTCAGTCCAGACACATTACTTAAAATTAGTTATTGAGCAGACATATTCTGATCTGGCTAACACAGAGTTAGAGACATTCAAAACCTATAAAGATCTGTGCCATAGTCTACACCCCACTCTGTTAGACAAATTCATGACCAAGGTACATCTTGTTAACAATCACAAGACTTTTAATAAAACCCGGAGGATCAAACGCAAACTTGAGTTTATTCGAAACTTCAGCGATAAATCCAAAACTAGAAATCATTTGCCACACATTACTAACTTAGTAATTAATAAGTCTTCCACCAATTTTTCCAACAAGGAATTAGACACACTAAACAAGGGGCTTAAATTTGCGGTACCTAACCATAAGGAAGACCTTATATCAATTTTAAGTGATATTTGTGGTGGCTCACAACACCTAGGTAATAGTCAAAATAAGGAACTTCAAATTTTATGTAGAACTCAACTTTTTAAGAATATCCAGCAAACAGAATTAGACAAAAATTCACATTTGTATAAAGAAACTTGGAACATAGTTAAAAAACTAAAAAGGAAAAATTGTTTTTATGTAAAAGACGATAAAAGCAACCACATCGTCATCTTGGATAGACCTACTTACATTCAGGGAGTGCTAGACTTCATTAGCCAAGGCCCTTACACCCTCTTGAAAAATAACCCCTTATCTAGCTTAGTTAGGAGAACCAAAACTTGCATAGGTGATTGCAAATCTATCTTCAAAGGTTACAACACTAAATACTTATGCCCCAGCAACCCCCGGCTTCCCAGACTTTATTGCCTCCCAAAAACACATAAAACGGGCAATGCCATGCGACCCATTGTCGACAATACAGATTCCCCCACAAGTAGAATTGCTGATTATCTCAATAACATATTCAAAAAACTTAAATTACCAGGACAATCTTTTGCGATAAAAAACAGCCTAGAACTTACCAAAAAACTAGAATCTTTCAACATCCCTGACAACCACGTCCTGGTCTCCTTTGATGTCACAGCGATGTTTCCCAGCATACCTATCGAGGACACAATAAACATTCTTGAAGATGTTTTACACGACAATGACACTCCTTTGGCTAAGGTTAGAGACTTGCTGCTACTCAGCAGACTTTGCTGCTACAACAACTTTTTCCAGTTTGACAGCAAATTTTACAAAATGGAAAAAGGCACACCCATGGGTAGCAGTTTGAGCCCTTTCTTAGCCAACTTGTTTCTCAATCATCTTGAAAATTTAGCCTGTACTAATTTTAATTACTTTCCCAAGGTCTGGTATAGGTATGTAGATGACATTTTTACTGTCTGTCATATCGACCAAATTGATCAATTGAAAGATGATCTCAATGGCCTATGCCCCTCTATATCTTTCACTGTGGAGAGGGAAAGCAATAATTCACTCCCTTTCTTGGATCTGCTGGTGCATAGAGAGGGAAGTAAACTTGCCTTCAGTATCTACAGGAAGCCTAACTACGTACCAGCCTATATCCACAGCAATTCCAACCACTGTTTTGGCCACAAGCTGGCTGCGTATAATCACATGATTCACCGAGCATTGAACATCTCTATGACGCGAGAGAAAAGGAACATGGAATTCCGCCTGATCAAAGAAGTGTGGCACTTGTGACCACAAATATATCGGACAAACCCGCAGAAGAATTGAAACCAGAATAAAGGAACATTTTGACTACGTAAGAAACCATAGACCAGAAAAATCAGCTTATGCTGAACATATAATTAATACTGGACACGTTATGAAGACAGAAAACTTCAACATTCTACATATGGCTGATGACTACAAAAGACTTAATTTCTTGGAGTCCCTGGAGATTATGAAGTGCGAAGAACAAAAACTCCTAAATCATGATGCTGGACCTCTTGATCTATCACGATGGGACACATTGTTAGCCCATGCTAAATAACGGTTTTCTTGGCCCCTTTTCTCTTTTCCCCTTCCTTTTGTTTTTTGGATTTTCTTCTGTATTTTCTGTTAAAACTCTGTAGAGCTCTCTCCTAGGTCCGCTATGTTGGACCAACCACTCTTGAGTGGCAATTTCTTTTGCACCCTATTGGCTTCTTACTCCTATATAAACCTTCTCCTTGTTTGTTACCTCGACTCATACTGATGATGACTACCTGGTAGTTGAAATGTATACATTTATGAAGATTATTAAAATTCTTTTGTGGAAAAGTGGCATCCTTCCTTCATCTATAAAAGTTCTTGGTTGGTTTACACCTCAACACAATAAATATCTATAAATAAATAAATGAATAAATTTTAAATACATTGCATGTTTAGTTTTTTTTTGTAAATTTTTTTTATCAAAATGTCATTTTTCCAAATTAAAATTTTTCAAATGTTCTATCAAATTGGGGTTTTATATATATATTTTTATCAAAATGCAATTTAATAATTTTTTATCAAGTTGTAATTATCAAATTAACTTTTATATTTATATCAAAAATTCCAATTTAACAATTTCTATTTTATTAAATTATAATTTGATAATTATTTATAATTATTATAATTGTAATTTGATAATTTCTATAATTTAATAAAATTAAAATAAACTATTAAATTGGAGTTTTTGATATAAATCTAAAAATTAATTTGATAAAAATCTATTAAAACTGTTTTGATAAGAAAGTATAAAATTAAATTTTGATAAAAATAAGTATAAAAAACTTAAACATGCAAATGCATTTTATAAGTTATTAAGGATTATTATTTTGAGGTGTAAATAAATCAAAAACTTGATCTAGTTAACATTATAAATAACCTCAACCTTATTATTTAAATCTTGAAAATTTTAATTGAAAACAAAATTTAAAGGAAAAATCAATAATTACAAAATTTATTGATTGCCAATTATATTTCCAGACGATAATAATGAGAAAATTTTTAAAAATTGTATTTCATCCATATTTTAGAGGAATTGTAATTCAAGTGATAAGGCCAACTGAGCCAACAATGGTGAATTCTGTAGCAGATGACAAAGTCTGGCCATCTTATAGGACTCGATCCGGATCGAGTTAGATGCATGTAAACGCGAGGCATTTTTGGATTAGCTCAAGTCGATCCGGATCGTAAACATAGTGTATATCAACTCTTTGGACCTAAAAATGAAATGAACTCTACCACCTGTCCTCCCCTCCAACCGCCTTCATATTTTAGATATTTTTTGTACGTGACCAGCATATTTTTTTTTCTTTCCAGCCAACTCATCCGAAACGGCAAATAGCAGAACTGAATAAAAATTATAAATTATACATACATGAAAGGTACCTTAAATTGTGCCTTGACATATATTTTATGTCAATTGGTTAAGCCTTTTTTGAGATATTAATAATTTTCTAAAAATGAAGAAGTAGCTATAGGGTTCATTCTCACCACCACACGGTTAAGAGAATTAAAACTTTGAAGTTATAGAAGATACAAAAAAATTACAAGTAAAATGTATTCAAAAATGTAAATAAATTATAGAAAAAGTATATACAAAAATAAAATAATTTACAGATAAAATCTACAAAATATACAAATAAAATTTTAACAACCAAAATCATAATATATAATAAAATTCAAATAATTTAAAAACTTATTCTTCATCATCACTTTCTTCGAATCTTCTTCTCCACCGAATGAAATTATAACACTTTCTACAGCATCATCCATCAATCCTGAAATTTTCCAAAAGTTATTTCCATCTTTGTAACCATGCTGGCATATACACCACATTGCCATTAATGACCGGACACTTTCGATTTTAGACGTTTTGTCGAATATCTAGAAAAATACTTGACGAATTATCCTGAAATTTCAGGGCTGTAAAAAGGATGTTCAGATGTTACATCTCATATTTCAACGAAGGTTTTCTCCCGAAGGTGTCCGATCCAAAAATAAAAGTTTGGAGAAAGCCCCTTATCCTTTTGTTTATTTTTGAGAGCAACTGAAATTCAACTCATTCTATCGGCGATATCTTTCTCAATTTTCACGATATTTGCTTGGGCTTTTTATAAGAGTAGCTCTATACATTTTGCTAATAAATTATGGAAAAGACAATTTGGTATCGCATGCGCATGCGCAGTTAAACATTATTTAGTAAAAATGCTCATATTTCATCAAATATTTAATATTTTTCTATTCTGATTGCAGGGTGTTGTCTGTACTATAGTTTGTCAAGTTTTCTGTAAATGGCATTGCATTGGGTTGAAAATCTTGCGTGTTATAAACAAAAAACTTACGAAAACATTTCGGCCTTTTTAAAGAAACCTTTATATCTCCATGAATACATGTGCTATTCTCATACAAATGAACTCAGAAAAGTAAAACAAGCCTCTTAAGCATATGCTGCAGCCCGCTATAGCTACAATGCATTTTTACAGGGTGATTCCAAACATTATTTTTTTGGTTCAGTTCTTTGCTGGTCCCCTATTTGCCTTCAGGAGAAAACCTTCGCTGAAATATCTGAGGTATAACATCCTTTTTATACCCTTGAAATTTCAGGATAATTTGTCAAGTATTTTTCTAGATATTCGACAAAACTTCTAAAATCGAAAGTGTCCGGTCATTAATGGCAATATGGTGTATTTGCCCAAGCTTTCAGATAACTTCTCTATATTAATGCTGTAGTTGATATTTGACTTTCCCAAGGTTTCAGATTTACATAACTCCTTTATATCCGGAGGAGTTGGCTACAAAAAACTGGTCACATAATTGCAGAGGGAATTTTTTTTTTTCAAAAATTTCAATATATCTTTTCGAATCATGAGTTTTTAAGTCGATTTCAGCAAGCAAAAAAATAAAAAAAAATAAAAAAAAATCGAGTTTCTGAAACGAACACACAGGCCTTCACTCTTAGAGAGTGGTAGGCCAATAAAGACATCATAAAATAAGTTCCCTATAATGTAACTTCAACAATAGCTTTACACTATCAAAATTTACTATTAAATATAACGAACATGTCTGAAAAATTTTAACCGTCATTTAAATTCGAAACAATGACGAAACAATCGAAACGATCGCTGGATCTGAACTTTATTTTATTGCAAATATCTTATTTTCTGAACTTATTATTGCAAGTATTTTTTGTATTATTGATGAAGTAGTTGTTGAAACATGTTACATAACAGCACAAGAAATCTCTTGAAGAAAATAAATAAATTATTACTTTCATTCTTATACTCTTATGTGGTCTAGCCCTTACGTTAAACCCGCTCTTTTGTTGGCGTTTGATGATGATAAAAATTAAATATTCATTATCCGAATTCTTCTCTTTAGTTACATTTGCGAAGAAATAGTCATTCTATAGATCATCAAATTAGATCCTTCTTCTGTTTTTTACGGGTTTTTTTGTATTACACACTTATTAATGGGGTTTTGCCATCTTCCTTTCATATTAAAGATTTTCTTATCACTCTCTGTCAATCTGTTTAACTTTTTTTTTTTTGAATGAAGAATTCCCTTGCTGTAATATGTAAAGCTACAATAAACAAGACCCCCCCCCCTCTCTCTCTCTCACGTTTTTTAAAAAAGTGCACAATTTAAAATAAATATCTATCTTAATGATGTATTCAATTAAAAATGAGATATTCAAGGTTGTTTCTTTTGATTGTATAATAATTTCTAATAATGTCTAATTAACGAATTAATCAAGGAGTTTATGACTCTTGCTTAATTAAAATTTAAAAAAAATGTGCACCAAATTTAATCATAAATTTATCCGGTAAAAGGTTTCATTTTTTAATATAAAAAACGCGTGTATCATTTTAATACGAATAGCCTACTTTAAAATCATCGCTCATTATTTAAAAAACAAATCCTAAAATCATGCGTTTTTGTTCAAACAATGAAAATACGATTTTACTAATTTCATATATTTAATCAAAAAGCAAATTTAATTTTTTTACAACTTCTCAGTTCAATTACTAATTTAAATTTTATCATTTACATATCAAATTAAATGAAGTCAAAAGCTTCCAGCATAAAAGGGGGAAAGAAGAGGGAGAGCATACTTGACTTTGTACTAAAGTATAGAAAACTCTGAACCTCGCAAACTTTTTCTATTATCAACCCCCACCACTTTCATTATCTATGCGTATTTGGTCAAGTAGCCGACGGGGGTGGTGGGTAGTTTAGAGG
>JAHWFO010066573.1:0-11422 GCA_023313115.1 Rhysida immarginata
CAGAATGCATTGCCAGAATTACTGGAAGATGTTCCTCTTTTGATAAGATCTAACATGTGGTTCATGCATGATGGCGCTCCAGCACATTTCAGCCATGTTGTGCGAGCACACCTTAATGCTGCATACACGAATCGGTGGATAGGTCGAGGTGGACCGATAGCCTGGCCTGCAAGATCACTCCACCTTAATCCCTTGGACTTTTTTCTGTGGGGTCATGTGAAAACGATCGTCTACGACACAGAAGTTCCTAACATTATGGATCTGCGACAACGAATTGAAAATGCATGCCAAACCGTTCGTAATGCTAGCGACGAACTCTTCCATGACGTCAGACGGTCGCTCATGCAACGAGCCGAAGCGTGCGTGCGAGCTGGTGGCGGGCACTTTGAACAATTCCTGTAATTTGGAGCCACGGGCTTAGTTGGCTGTATCGCGTAAATAAATCGTTTCTAGACAAAGTGCTATAGAACATTTTCGTCTTCTTTTGACCTGAAGAATATGTCACTGAATTTATTGTACATAATTTTGAAACACCCTGTATGTGCACACGGAGAGAAATGCTTTAGATGTAGCAACAATAAAGGAGTTGATGAGTGCTTGTTTGGTGAAGCAACAATACAATTTTATGCACCATGAAAAAACTTTTATCTTACTACATTATCAAATTCACTATTAATACGTAGTTTTTTGAGACAGGAGGAACAATTATTATTTTCTCGAAATTTTATGTAGACAGTGATCTTCTTCTTGCTTTGAAGATTAAGTGCACAATTTCATCAAGATCGGAATAAATGTAGATTTGTATAAGAGAGAAACATATATCTATTAGAAGAGCGTAGGAGGCCAACGGGAGGTCGGACGTGAACGGGACCTAGCCTATAATACTTCCCGGATCTTCGAGGTCCTCTGTGCAAAATGACAGCCTCGGGGGTTGCCCGATTCAGAAGTTATGGAAGAACAAACAAACGGGTATAAAAAACTTCGTGAGCGTATTCTACATAAAAAACTGAGACGAAAATGCCGAATACAATTTTTGTTTTAGATCGTTCATTTTTGAGTTATGGGTCTTCAAAGATATCGAATTTACCCTAATTTCGCATACAATTCGTTTTTCAATTCGTTTTTAAACTTGACTTAAATAGTGTCAATTGTTGCCGATAATTGTTGTTTTAATTGTTATGCCGTTTTTCGTACACCAGTTAACGACGTTGATGAATTGCGAAATAGGATCACCCAAGCATTAATCCATTAAAATCCATTAATCCATTGAAATCCATAATACCCGCGATGGCAATAGCAGCTTGCAACAATCTTGTTCATCGCGCTCGTCTTAGTCTCGATGCTGACGGTGGCCACTTTGAGTATTTAATGTGAATTAAGATTCCATAGATTGTTATTAATAATTATGTTTATTTTTTATTTATTATCAGAAATCAATGTTTATTAATTTATAATTCCTTTACGTTTACCAATTGTAAAATACTATGATTTGAGGTTGAATTTCACAAATTGCTGTAGATTTTTATTTAGACTAGTCATGACTTTGCGCAACACTGTCATAACACTGACAATTCAGAATCCGTGTCCCGTGTGTTTACGTTATATTAACGAATAGTATGCGAAATTAGGGTAAATTCGCTATCTTTGAACACCCATAACTCAAAAATGAACGATCTAAAACCAAAATTGTATTCGGCATTTTCGTTTGAGTTTTTTATGTAGAATACGCTCACGAAGTTTTTGACGTAGAATACGTCTTACGTTTCGAGACTAGGATGCCACGCTTAAATCTTGAATGTCACGAAAAGTGTTGATCACGAAAACTTTAATAACGTGAAAACTATTAATGATAGAAGAATAATCGATATCGCATTCGATAGAGTATAGAACAAAGCATGTTTTAGACCATCACTGATTTCGTGCTGACCTCACTGGCTGACGCAATCGCAGTGCAAAGTTGAGTCAGAAAATCTGCTCTATGGCGGATATTAAATTAGTCTAGCTCCGGCTTTCTTTGTGCTACCTTGCCGTTTGAGGTGTCATTTGTTTTATCTTTCTGCGCTTTATATAATGGCTTCAAATTTAAACCTCAATATTTAATAGTGTCTAAGATATCGGCCTTCGAAGTGTGGAAATTTCGCAAAAAGTACAGAATTTCCAAATTTATACCTAATAAACACGAGAAAAATTATAGAAACCAGCACAGGAATATAGATCGAGAGATGGGAATCCAAAATGACCCGGATGTCCGATGTTGAGCGTCAATGGACTCAACAGGAACGCCTCAAAGTTGAGGCGCCGCGCCGCCAAAATGAACTATAGTGCGCCAATAACATATCTGATGCTATAAACGTTTCTACATGGAGTGATAGAATTCAACCAGAGGAAGTCCATAACGAGCCAAAACCATTAACATTAACAGCATCTTCATCAAATATGATTAAGTAAGGAGCGACATATATGCGAAAATTTGGGAGACTGAATTCATATTTCGTTTTATTTCAGTATCAATGAATTTGGATATTCAAGTAATGTTTATAATAGATTTAAGTTTGAGAAGGACTTGAAGCACCCACATAACAGTAGCGTGATATGTTTGCGCCATCAGTTTCATCAGTCCAATGTGAATGATTTCATGCTGTACATTCTTTGTAGAACAAATTTAAAACTATTAGAAACGCTGCAGATGTGTGCCTAAGACGCAGGATGTAGTATCTTCTGCGTCAACCATTTGACGAGCCACATTTGTAGACTAGTCGCCAACATTTCGGCCGTTTTGCCAGAACAGATACACAAAGCTAAGAAGAGACGTGCAGTGATGGACAAAGAAGATTTAGATGAAAATTTAACAGGCTAAGTCTATGAATCAAAAATATGATGAGAGACCGGCAGAATTAGATAGCATAAGTTTAGCTCATTTTATTGTATGATATACACCAATAATGAATATAACACATATCAAGGGAAAAGATGTTGATGATACAGATGGCCATGAAGCCACTGAACAACAAAATACTGATAATGAAAATGATGGAGCCTCTGATATTTTTAGTTCAAACATCAATACATATAGACGCAGAAATGTGGGCACAGATTGATCAGATACCGTCATTATAGCATCGATGACACAATCAATTACAAGCCTGAAATGGTTACATTGTTCTATCCATTTCGCAATGAAGTGGTAGATGTATTAGATGTACACAAATTCATCCAATTATACGATGCGAACGAGGTGAACATTTTAGCCAAAAGAAAAGAATACGAAAGTAACAGATATAGATGCATTGATGGAAGAGCTTAGAGAACTGTGCAAGAAAAATGACGACATTGCAAACTTGCAAAGAGAACAAAATGAAAGATGAATACATGCGAAGAAGTGGCAGCCAATGAAATAGGTCATGTGCCGCGGCCGGCAAATAAGCCAAGCGGCACCTGGACACCCTATATCAACCCAAATGGTCATATCCCGTGAGCATGCATCTATCTAATCGTTTACTAGTCGAAGGTAGACGAATCCCTCCATTAAATATGGATAAGGTCGGATAACTCATTGTTGGTGGGGCAATTTCATTGCAAAGCAGTGTATCTTATATCACTACAGTTTCTATACACTACGTTTTTGGTCTTCCCATCTTTTTCTAGGACATATAATTTTTTGGGATAGATACACGTGAGCCCGCCGCATATAATTGCCCATGAGAAAAACATTTTTCTTCTAAATGCACCCCTGCAACTTTGAGCGCTTGCCTTGAGCTTTATTGATCGTCATCGCAAATGCTATTTTAAAGGGAATTGCATCCTTTAGAATTGAAAGGGAAAATCCGTCGATATTATCAGAATGCGTGGAACTAAACGCTTTCTCCTTTTGCTCTTCCAGTTATTATAACCGCTCTTACAATATTTCGCCCAAGATCTGTAATTTGTAACCGCTTGGCGTTGCACAATCTTGGCGTATCAAGATTGTGCAAAAAACACAAACCTTCAACCTCAGATTATGGTAAGGCACTCCTGACAATTCCAAAGAGTTAATGAACTCAATGGGGTATGAGGTAACTTGTTCAATGTGCATAGCACTATCTACCGACATGTATTCTGCTATATCTCCTTCCACTTGTGACAGTTATTTTCATTGATTTGTCCTACAGTTTCATTAGTCGGTGACAAAATTGTTTGTTCCCACAACCATTCTTTATTCCCCATATTAGCTTCAGTTCAGGATAAACCTTATCAGTTCCTCTGTGCTATGAGCAACATGGGGAACCTTAGCAAATCCCAGTAATTTTCTAATTCTTGAAGTTTCAAGAATTTTAATTTTTTAAATTTTATATCATTGTCTACATCATCAAGTTTAGAATTTTTACACAGTAATTTTATTATATGCCTGTGACAAATCTAAAAATTGATAATCCATATCTGATTTCGCCTCTAATTCATATTTCTTATTTGGAATTTTTTCGCTATATAATGTAATCATGCCTTTATAGTATCTATTGCGATACGATCTTCGCCGACTTTCAGAAAAACAACCGCATATTACCCTGATTCTGTGTCGTTGTGCAGTTGTGAATTGTAATTAGGCTATTTTTTTACATGCTCCCATAATGGAGAGCCTTTAAACATGGATTTATTTCATCGGCCGACGTACCCTCAGTTATTACAGGCAGAGCCTGTCTAAAATCGCCAGCCATCAATCCCTCCCATGATACTTTGGTTACTTTGGTTACAATTTATATATTTCATGGTCCGATTTAGTGCTTTGATTGCTCTTTTGTGGGACATTATACATGCGCCCCAAACCAACAATTTACAATGTTGCAACATTCTTATACGCTTGCTATTTACTAAAGTTGCAAATTAGTTTTTCATCATGAGCTAAGTTAAATGGCAGCTTAAGTACCGAATACGCCGTTCTTCCACCATTGAACAGCGTAGCGGCTCTTCCACAAGAGGCTTCTGCAACAGCAACTTTTCTATCCTTTTGGATTTGGGCTAAAAGCAAATTTAAAAGAAAAGGTTTGCCAGTACCGCCGGGCGCATCCAAAAAGAAAAAAAAACCACCTTCACCAATTTGATGGATGTCAACGTGTGCGACAAAGACCAGGAGAGGGTTATGTTCCACCGTGCATTCGTCTCCGGTACGCAGGGCCAACATCTGGCGTAAGTGTATGGAGTGCCATCAGTTACAGCTCATCCTTGGTGTTTGTGAATGGAACACTGAACAGCGCAAGATGCTTCCAGAAGATTGATGAACCCGTTCTCCTGCCTTTCTTGCAACAGGAGGAGTGTAATATGCTGTTCCAACAGAATAACGCAGGCCCACACACTGCTACCTTACAAGCTCTCTTCCCTGCCCGGCTCCTTCTCCAGACTTGTTTCCAATTGAGCATGTTTGGGACATGATGGGACGGTACATGATTGCAGCATACCAGCCGCAATACTCGCACAATTGCGCGAACAGGTTCTGGACGCTTGGAACAATGTATCCCAAAAAGATATGTACGACCGTATGTAAGCAAGAATGGAGGCCTGCATTCATGCTCGTGGAGGGTATATGTCATATTAAATTGTTGATGAAAAATAGGAAAGAAAATTCCACATCCTGGGTTCGAACGAGGAACCTTCTGCTCACCGTGCAGACGCGCCCGCCAGGCTGCGGAATTTTCTTTCCTATTTTTCATCAATTATATAAACATCCGAGGTTTGGCGTGAAGAAAATCCTCTTAGATCATTCTTTACTTACTTTCATATTAAATTGTTCTATTGAGACTTTTAGGGCACCCTGTGCCAGGATCCTATGCACATTTCGTGTTGAAATTTAAATTATATGTTGTATGCCATCCAAACTATGCTCTTGTGCAATTTTATGAAAATTGACCCATTCCTTCCATGTGTTGCATTTTTTTTTGCCGGGAGTGTATTTCCGTTCTTCTGAACCTTAGCAAATTCCAGTATAAATAGGCCTCGATCGACGACCCCGTCCTCTTTCAAACTCTCAGCCAGTTGGCTTCAACGTTAAGATAAAACAAAACCAATTCAATATCCTCTCCGGTATTGATTCGATTGTCTCAAGAAAGGGTCCTGTTTTTCCACAATATTTTTTCTCCTTTGTTTAAAAATACATTTTCTTTCCATTCCTCTAATTCACTTACAGTTCTAAATTGAATTCTTCTGTAGCGCTTATATGAGATTATTTTTTTAACTGATATAAATTGCTTCTATTCTCTAATTAAAATTTTATTTTCTCCCTCTCCTTCCTTATTACTTTCTTGGCTTCCACTTAACTTTTTGTAACCAAACAAATCTTATTAAAACTAGTTTCTCGAAATCAATTAGTCTACAAAATTTACTTCATTATATAATTTAATGTTTAAATGTCTCATTTCCCCTTCTTTATCAATGACTAGCAGAGGACCCGGCGTTGCCCAGGATAATTTTACTTGCAGGTAAGCAAAACAATCTCCAGAAGTTAAATTATAGCTCCAAATTGGCTAAATAATAACCCAATCAATACAACACAGAGCGAAGGGGCTATCCATTCTACGAAAAATATGAAAAACAGGAATTCTAGGTGATATACCGGGACTTTATTTACCTCTTGATATCCATCTTCACCACCAAGGAACATCACTGAATACTTTAGACCTAAGTTTTTCTTGCCCTTGACGTAGAAGCTCTTATACCCTCTTGCTCTATTCAAAACTCCCGTTGTTCAAATGTTTCCAATACCCGTATAGATTTTTCTATTTTAGCTACAGAATTTCTCCGACCAATACTCGTTCTTTCTCTTTCCTTTCTAGGCACATAATTTTTTGCTAGTCGTCTGGATGTTTGATATGGAGTTCAAGGGGGACACAGACACGTGTGACTCCTTTTCCTCCTTAATAGACGCTGCCTTATTATATGCTGAAAAGCATATATTGGTTTCGCTCTGTTTGTGTGTCTGTCTGTGTGTCTGTCCGTCCGTCCGTCTGTATGTCCGACGATTTCTCAAAAATGCTTTAACTTTTTCAAGTTCTTTTTTCGCTGTTCGATAGAGACCCTTCCTGAGCTCACCTGATTAGTTTGTCGTCGAAATCGGTCTAACAGTCACGTGACTATTGAGACCCAAAACCCCCCATTAAATTTTTTTATTGGCAATATAAGGCATGTAATATGTCATTCGAACGGGAATGACGAGCACAAGAGGAATATGACATTCTTTTCGATTTTCGAAATGCTACGTCCGAGAAAATGACCCCCAAAAAGTACTTCAATGACCCCTTATTACGAGCTTTAGCTAAAGCTATATATAAGAATACAAGCATGATCAGTACCTTTATGTGCCTGGCCAGCCATCGTTTGCACGAAAACGTGAAAATGGAAGAACTTAACAGCGATATATCAACTTTTGATGAGCTCTCGTGGACCCCTTCAAGCACGTGCACTAATGTTAAGAATGAACTTAGGGCATGTACTTAGGGCATGTAATATATCACTCGAATCCTACCGACGAGTCATAAGTGAATACAGTGTTACTTTTTGTTTATCATTTAAGCATTGTTGATGGTAGCCTGGAGCACGTGCCCGTTATGAAGCTTTCTTGATGCACGTGCTCATTTCATTTTAAAATTCAGTGCTGTTAGGCCTATTGTTAAATGTGTTAATTAATGTTAGGGCGATGGTTAAAAATGGCTAAATAACGTTAGGCCTATAGTTAAAATGACTAAATAATGTTAGGACTGTTGTTAAAAATGGCTGATTAATGTTAGGCTTATAGTTAAAAATGGCTAATTAAAGTTAGGCCTATTGTAAAAAATGGCTAATTTATGTTAGGCCTAGAGTTAAAATGACTAAATAATGTTAGGCCTATAGTTCAAAATGGCTAATTAATCTTAGGCCTATTGTGAAAAATGGCTAATTTATCTTATGCTTATAGTTAAAAATGGCTAATTTATGTTAAGCCTACAGTTAAATTGACTAAATAATGTTAGGCCTATTGTGAAAATTAGCTAATTAATGTTAGGCCTATTGTTAAAAATGGCTAATTAATATTAGGCTTATTGTTAAAATGGCTAATTGAAGTTAGGCCTATATTTTAAAATGACGTGAATGCATATAGAATCAAAGGTATTTCCACTGTTTATTTAAACCAAGTGGAAGTAAAAGTGAGATATTAAAATTACATCTGCGTCAGAGCTAAAGCTCCTTGGAATGCTTAAAAGATTTTACCCGGCAATGCTTTGAAACAATGGTTTTTCTCTCTTGACGCTTATGATAACTTTGATCTAGCAGTGGAAAGAACATAGACCCAGTAGTTTAAAACATTTAGACGTGCGAGGATTTCATTCTCATTTCGCGTGCGTTTGGAAAGATTCGTGTGAGCGCTGCAATCGAATACGTAAATTTACATGCAGTTTTCGCCATTGCTGTATATAAAAATATTACAGTAATATTAAACAACAAATTTTTATATTCTTCTTTTCAGCATATTTGAAAATCGTTTTACGAGTTATATTCTTGTTTATGGCATGTCACTGCAACGTCATTTCATGCTCATTATTAATAATTATTGGAAACGAACGTTCAATCATCGCATTATCATCGTCTCAGTTTCCAAAATATTCACATTCACACAGAATTTAGTCAAAATGTATTTTTATGAAATGTTTGGATCTGCTGTGCAACCACATCAGCTAGGAGGTAACCCCAGCGTGGCTCTTTGTTTTTTTTTTATTAAATTTTGAAATACACTGGCGGAAAAAATTCCCAACGACTGGAAAGACTTGTGCTAAACGAATGAAACTTGGACAGTATATTCAGCCAAGGTATTTATTCCATTGATTCAAGTTTTAAGGTTACAACTTATAGGGGGCGCCACCAGCGCCACCCTGTAAATGGTGAAAAGCACGGACTTTAGTACCCGCTGTAGTCGCCGCGCTGGTCTATGCTGGTCTGCACACGTGCATGCATACGGTCGTAGAGATGCTGAATGTCATTTTGTGGTATGGCATTCCATGCCTGTTGTACCTGGATGGTCATATCAGCGACAGTTGTTGCTGGTTGTGGAAGAGCCCTGACACGGCGTCCCAGACGTTCTCGATAGGCGACAGACCTGGTGATCGTGCTGGCCATGGTAGGATGTGGACACCCTGAAGGGCACGTTGAGTTGCAGGGGCAGTGTGGGGTCGAGCGTTATCCTGTTGGAACAGCCCCCCTGGCATACCAGCCGTGAATGGCAGCACAATGGGTTCAACAACCATCCGAACGTAAACATTTGCCGTCATGGTGACTGGGATAACCACCAGGGGGGTCCTGCTGTCGTAGAAAATCCCTCCCCATACCATAACGCCAGGGGTGGGGCCAGTATGCAGACGACGGATACAGCTCGGTAACAGGACTTCCCCACTCCTCCTCCTGACCCTTGTGCGACCATCACTCTGACCCAGACAGAAACGACTTTCATCCGTGAAGACCACAGACCTCCATTCTGCCCTGCAAGTCGCTCTGGCTTGACACCACTGAAGACGTGCCGCACGGTGTTGAGGGATAAGAGGCAAACATGCCACAGGGCACCTGGAGTGGAGGTTCCTGGCCAGGAGACGGTTTCGAATTGTACGTGGAGTGATGTTGGGTGCCACAGCAGCCCGAATGTTCGCTGCAAATGCTGTCCGATTTGCCACAGCCATCCTACAGATGCGCCGGTCAACCCTGTCTCCAGACCTGGTCTCCTGGTAATCCTGCCTTCCCTGGACCATTGCTGCCAACAGTTGTACACAGTGGCAACGTCTCCACCCATGCGTTTTGCAGTAGCACAGAACGAAAGTCCACCCTCTCGAAGGCCCACTACACGTCCTCGTTCGAATTGGATTAGCTGCCCATATTCACGTCGCAGTCGCCTTCTGGGCATGTTTTACGTACTTTATCACACACGTCCACAAGTGCCTGAAGTGACACAGACGCGCGTCTGATCTCTTTTATATCTGTCATTGGAATGTCTCATTTGCATGTACAGGGTGGCGCTGGTGGCAGCCCCTATAAGTTGTAACCTTGAAACTAGAATCAATTGAATAAATACCATAGCTAAATATAGTGTCCAAATTTCATTCATCTAACACAAGTCCTTCGTGGTGTTGGGATTTTTTTCCGCCAGTGTATCTTAAAAGCAAACATATGATAACGCTTAGAATTAATACAGTAAAAATCTTAATGAAAATACGAAAAAAAATCTTAAAGGCTCACAATGGATGCACCTCTCCAGGTATGCCACTGCTAGTGTAAATAATTTCTTAGTCATGTAATCTTACTCTAGATGTACACTTGATGTTGATACAATTCCCTTTCTTTTCTCGATGTCTTGCAATAAAACTTGGCCATTCATCACTTTGTGTAGTCTAGCGGTCGCCGTTTCTTCTATTTACATGCTTACCATTTGCTCAATACAGCACGGAGCTAAAAGAGTGCTTCCTCTGTCGTCTTTCCACTATTTCTCAATAGTCTGCTAACTCTCCATTATCTCCAGATACTTATCATTTTTTAAGATTTTCAAGAAATTGTTAAGTATAAGAATTCTCTTTTCAAAGAAAAGCCTGAATAACAGGAATTCTATGCATTGTTACAAATTGAAACTTATCTATATTGCACAAACTTTGCCTTGCATTGTTGGTCATGAGATATTTCTCATTAATATGCCTTGCCATAACCATGAATATCGATTTTTTATCAATAATTATTATTTTTTGAAAATCCGAGGTAAACAGTGACCTTTCTCATATTTTGAAGGTAAAGTATGCAAAATTTGTTCTTTAATATTACAGTAATATTTTAATATACAGCAATGGTAAAAACTGCAAGTAAATTTACGTTCAAACGCGCGCAAAATGAAAAAAGAAATGCTCGCACGTATAAATGTTTTAAACTACTGCGCCTATGTTCTTTTCACTGTTAGAGCCATTCATCCCTTCTTAATCAAAGTTACCATAAACGTTAGGAGAGAAAATCATTGTTGCAAAGCACTGTCGGGAAAAATATTGTAAGCATTCCAAGGAGCTTTAGCTGTGACGCAGATGTAACTTTAAATTTGAATATTTCACTTTTACTTGCGGTTGGTTTAAAGAAACAATGGAAAATTCCTTTGATTCTATCCACACTCACATCTGCTTTATTGCTTCACCTTCAGGTTAAAACACAAAACCATACAAATTCCTTGTCTCGTACAACGACACAGCTGCACAACAGTAGAGTATTAACATGAATATTTGAGGTAGATTAGGTGTACACAGTGGGTAGGTCAGTACGTAAAAAAATTGCAAAATCAAAATAATTTGTATGTTGTCTATTATAAACTTATTGTACGTTTGTCATAGCTTCTCCCGTTCTCTACATTAAGAGCATCACAGGCCGTACACAAAATGCATAAGATTACAACAGTCGCTAACAATTC
>JAHWFO010066576.1:0-10571 GCA_023313115.1 Rhysida immarginata
GCGCAGCTATTTGGTAAAATTTACTCTAGTAAAACTAAATGGAAAACCATTAATAATCTTCTTCCATGCTCTCATTCTACCTACTCGCCATTACCAGATCCTCGAAACCTATCCCCATCCGTACTATCAGACTTCCTTAAAATTCTTCTACCCTCTCCTCCCCAACCACAATTCCCCCCCTCCTTCTTATCCTTTCAATTCCCCATCATCTTCTCTCTCTTTCTTTGCCACTCCGACTACCCATGAAGAGATATCTAAAGTTATCAGGCAATTAAAATCTTCATCTTCCCCCGATTTTTTAGGCTTTCGTTCCGATGTTATAATTGCAGTAAACACTAGCATATCACTTCCTTTGGCGCATATATTTAACATTTCACTTATCGCAGGTTCCTTTCCTAAATCTCTTAAAACGGCTAAAATTATCCCCATCTATAAAAATGGGAACCATAATGATTACCATAACTATTACCCAATCTCAATCCTACCGGTATTCTCTAAAATTTTTGAAAAACTATTCTTTTTTCGCTTGTCCAATTATATTCATAACAATAAACTATTATCGGCAGCTCAGCACGGATTTTCTCCTAATCGTAGTATAGATACGGGTTATTATGAACTAATCGAATACATATCTCTTCACATGTCCAAAAATCACTTTGTAGTTGCTCTATTCTTGGATTATACCAAAGCTTTCGATTCAATAGCTCATCAACTACTGATTCACAAACTCTCCTTTATCTTTAACTTCAGTGGCTCTCCGATTTTCTTGCTGATCGTTCCTATTACCTATCTGCCCACGATATCACATCATCATTACTAATTCGTAACATGGGAGTTCCACAGGGCTCTATCCTCTCACCTTTACTTTTTAATCTTTTTATCAATGACTTAGCCTCAACATTGTCCTCTTCAAATTTAATCTTATATGCTGACGATACAACTTTATTATTCGCTGATCCAAGTATTGATAATTTATTATTATTATTATTATTATTATTATTATTATTATTATTATTTATTTATTTATTTATTTATTTAATTACGAAAGAGAAACTTTTACAATGACCCTGTCCAGAGCCGGTATGGCCTCTAGGCCGACAAGTGCGGTCTCCGGAGGGTTAAACAAAAATAAAATAGTAGTTTAATAATTACCAAAATTTTAATAATAATTAATATTAATAGATTTTACTATGCAAGATTTATGTTAGTTTTAGAGTTTAAATAGAGAATTTAATATGTTAGTCAAGCTAGGAGTATTAGGGGATAATTGAGTTTAAAAATGTTTTTATGTTTCTTTTAAAGGAAGCTGGGTTTGGGGCTTGCCTTAAATTCACAGGCAAGATAGCCCACCATTTTGTTCCTGCATGAGAGATGCACTTACTTTGGCAAAGACGCTTGGCGAATGGGCAACGTATAGAGGAGGCCGGTCTGGTGGGGTAAGGGTGAATATCGCATTGAAACTGTATTAATGGTGGATTAGGAACATTTAGATAGCCATTAATTATCTTAAAAATGAACGATAATAGTTGCTGGGTATATATTTGATATATTGTTAGTATTCGGAAACGACCAAAGTAATGAGTTACCGAATAAAGATTTGGAATTTTTAATAGTATTCTAAAAAACCTTTTTTGCATGCGAAAAATTCTGGCTAGGTTAGTATTAGAAGTAGAACCCCAAAATTGAACTCCATAACATAGTGATGAATGGATAAGTGTATTGTATAGTAATAATAATATTTCAGTAGGGAGATATTGATGTTGAGATATTATACCTAATCTTTTACTAAGAGTCTTGGATAGTTCATTTATATGGGTATTCCAGGAGAGGTCAGGTGATATATGTAGTCCTAGGTATTTAAAAGTATTCGTAGGAGATAAAAGGACTGAGTTGTAATAAATTGGCAACATGTGAGGGACATTTTGTTTATTTCTTTGGGCAAAAATCATGTATTTGGTCTTGTTAAGATTTAGAGATAACTGGTTTATTTGGATCCACTTATTTAAAATGACTAGCGAGTGATTAATAGATTTTTGGATACTTGTAATTGAAGCAGCAGTATATGAGAGGGTCACATCATCTGCATAGAGGATTACAAAAGAAGGCGTAAGTGTGTATGAAAGGTCATTTATGAAGAGGTTAAAAAGAAGTGGGGATAATATGGAGCCTTGAGGAACACCATGATTACGCACTAAAGACGAGGAGGATATATTTCCAATAGCCAGTGTATATTGTCGATCAGATAAAAATTCAATTAACCAATTTAGGGGTGGGCCACGTACGTTGTAAAAATTAGTGAGTTTGTGTATTAAAAGGTGCAGTGGGATGGAATCAAAGGCTTTTGAAAAGTCTAGAAATATAGAGACTACGTATTTGTCATCTACCATATTTGAAGTAATATATTCAAATAATTCGTAGCATGCTGTCTCAATACCATGTTTTGGTGAGAAACCATGTTGTGCGGAAGAAATTAATTTATTATTAAATATATAGTTAGATAATCGGCAAAAGTAAAGTTTTTCAAAAATTTTAGAAAAAACAGGTACAATTGAAATTGGCCTATAATTACCAAAGTCTAAAGGACTACCTTTTTTAAAAACTGGGACAATTTTGGCTTGACGAAGACATTTAGGAAAGGTACCATAAACTATAGAATTATTAAAAATATGAGTAAGGGGGAAGAGAAGACTAATGGATACAGTTTTTATTATGTCAGCACGAAATCCTAAAGGGTCAGTTGTGGTAGATGGTTTTAATTGGCGAAAAATGCTGGCAATTTCTTCTGGGCAAGTAGGAGAGATAAAGAATGAAAGGGATGTAGGGGGAGTATTGTAGGGGTAATGTAATCCATAATTGGATATATTGGGAGCGGGGGGTAGTAAAGCTTTTAAAAATTCTGTTAAGGAGGAAGAAGTAATATTAGAAGGGTCAGCGAATGGTATAGATGATGATGGTGGGCCACGGATAAGTTGGTTTATCGCTAATATTAACCAAACCTTATCAATATTAAGTCACTGGAATTCATTTAACCTGCTTTACCTAAACCTTAATAAAACTAAATATATGCTATTTTTTCAACGTAACAAACTATATGTTCCTACTGTCCTGCCAATTTTCTATAACTCACACCTACTACCAGTTGCAAGCACATTTAAATATTTAGGAATACATTTAACACATGATCTTTCTTGGAACTTGCATATCAATACTTTACTAACAAAACTTAACAAAAGATAGGGAATGATTTCTCATCTGCGCTTTCTCCCCTCTCATATACTGATCCTCCTATATAACTCACTAATACATTCAGCCCTCTGCTATGGTGTACAATTTTGGGGTTCCACTACAAATTCTAATCTTCTACGCCTTTACCGCCTTCAAAAATGGTTAAGAACCCTACTCAACATTAAAATACCCAACTCTATTTCCCATCAGTTTGAGCTATTAGGCATTCTAACCATCTACCAGATTTACATTATTCAACTCTGTACATTATTCAACTCTGTACATTAGTACATTACAAAATTCTGAATAATCAACTAATTCTCTCAACACCTTTTGAAATATCTTACCAGCATACTCTACACTCATATTCCACCCGATCATCAAACCTAATAAGTCTTCCCCTTACCAAAAATAATTATCAACGCCACTGCATCTCTTATATAGGAATTAAATGGTGGGGCACTTTACCTGAGCAAATTCCACATCCCCTACGAGCTCAGCATTTAAAAAACTATTAAAATTCTTACTTCTAACTAACAAATTACCTACTAACATATTTTAAACCTCTTTTTTACTACTTATAATACCCCTTTATTTGCCCGTTTATTTTACTCTAATATTTATTCTCTCTGCATATAATACCTTACTGGAAACCTCTTTCTGCAACTTTCTGGACCATTCTTGGTCCAGCTTGTCCTCCATAAAAAACTTAAATAATAGTTATAAAATATTTTTTTCTCTTTTTTCCTTTTTTTCCCATTTATCTCTGTAATCCATGCTATATCTTGTATTATAATACTAACTGTAATTCAACGCCCCCTCCAGAGACCACACATGTCGGCCCGCTGGCCATACAGGCTCCAGAGAGGGTTCATTGTAAGTGTTCACGCCTTTTTAAATAAATAAATAAATGGTTTCAAGGAACCTGGTTTAGTGGAACCATTATGGTTCATTGGAACTTTCAATGATTAAATATAGCATGTAATATATCAGAAGACTTGGAATGAGTTGTAATGAATGAATATAACGTAAAATTAATGATATTCGAAATTGGTTTCAAAGAACCTAGTTTAGTTGAACCATTATGGTTCATTGGAAGTTTCAATGCTATAATTAGCATGTATTATATCTAACGACTTGGAACGAGATGTCTTGAATGAATATAACATAAAATTAATGATAGTCCAAATTGGTTTCAAGGAACCTGGTTTAGTGGAACCATTATGGTTCATTGAAACTTTCAATGCTTAAATATGGCATATAATATATCAAACAACTTGGAATGATGTGTCATGAATGAATATAACGTAATATTAGTGACAGTTGAAATTATTTCAAAGGTACGTGGTTTAATGGTATCATTATGATACATTAGAAACTTCCAATGTTAACATAGGGCGGTTTAAAAATATAGTTCCGCGAATGGTTTAGTTTAACCTTTCGGTACTTGGTTATGTCATTCCTTAAAGGTTTATTGATATAACAATACATTCAACTTATAATGTACAATGCAATAAATTCACCATCACATAACAGAATTTATTTACACAAAACTCAAGGGATTATTTTTGTTGTAACCATGACATCGTTCCGATTATAAATCTGCAAGATTCCTTTTCCATTACTTTGGGTAGGCTAAATGGAAACTATCATGTATTGCTGAAGAGGAAGGCTCATATTAGTATCCTTGGCAATCTGAAATACAGAAAAATGGACGAGTTTTAAATCAATAGTTTACACTCCCTGCAATAATGGAAAGGGAAATAGTCGCATTTTATTTTAGTTAATATCATATTCGACCTCTGTGCTGAAATTAAGTCAGCCATCCTTCTTACTTTCTATTAGGCTCCGAGATACACAGCTTCCGGTGTTTAGATTCATTCTTGCTGCGAGAAACTAGCCATGTTGTTAGCAGTCGATAATAATGAATGCTCTTCGGTGGAATTGTATTTCAAATCAAAACGAATAAATAAAAAATAATCGTAACAATAATGAATAAGAAAATGTGTTTGCAAATAAATTTGAAACTATTAAATACAACCTCTGACAATTAAATTCGGTGAATGACGTCACACCCTAATCTGTGCGAGCTTTACGCGAGTAACAATGCATGTGAATAAAAGCCTAGTCATTGTTTGAGCAAGTTCAGACAGGTCACGTTTGTGCGTGCAATAGTTTAGCAGATGCTCGTTTCTTCAGTTGACGGTGTAGCGTGCGCACGTAACTGTGGATAATGGTTCTAAGAGGAACACTGCCGCAATCGTGTAACAGTTTCTGGTCAACAAAGGGGGTCGTATCCATAGCTCATCCACCTTATTCACCAGACTTGGCACCGGCAGACTTTTTCTTGTTCCCACGCCTGAAACAGGCCTTAAAGTGACACAGATTTGCGGACATTCCAGACATTCAAGCAAATGTGACACGTGAACTTAAAGCCATCCTTAAGGAGCTTCCAGAACTTATACACCCGATCCCAAAAGTGTATTGCCTTCCAGGGTGATTATTTCGAAGGACAATAAAGTAAATGTGGCTCTATCTGTTTTGCATTTTGTTGTGTGAACTGATTCACCGAACTTAATTTTCAGAGGTTGTAAGTATAATTTACGTTAGAGAAAAGTGTAACTTACTTAGATTCCTGTTTTCGTTCAATTTTTCTTGAACTGGTAAAATTTGAAGGACCAAGACGAACAACGTTGGAGAATGGCTTATTCAACGTCGGGTTTTTGAGGGAGATTGTTCTCGCACTCGGAGTTGAAGAGACTATCCCTACTGATAGATCGTCTTTAGATAACTTGTTCCATCCATATTCATATTAAAGAGTACTATTAGTTCTAATAATTTTCTGTTACTGGCAATCTTCTTACTAACACCAACGGTGAAATCGTGTAGTATCGCTATCCGCCATGTTTTCGTAACCTGATTTTGTATCTCTAGCGGAAATGATTCCCATTCCTATGACTTGGCTCGTAAAGCTGTGTATGGCTTGTTTAGATGAGTCGAGGGTTCGTAAACACTTAAAGATGGATGGTACAACTTATGTACGAAATACTGTATTCTATAACAGCCGCCACGTAAGTTGAACGACAGAATGACGTCATTTCTAACGCCAGCCAATAGACGTTAACAGGAAGTAAATCGCTTAGTCACTCCATGAAAGCATCTGCTTTCGTTTTCGAAACATTGTTTTCATATTTATATTTAGTTTAAATTTTCGTTTTTTATTACAATAGATAAATGAAATTAATAAATGAAAGTAATAAATTAATAAATTAAAAAATGACGCAGAATAGTCGATTCGAAGACAATTTGTTCGAAATTATGGCTTTCCACGTGTCAACAATATCTCCGCCTTTGCTATAGTAGGACAAGTGCATCATGGGTAAAACCCAGACAAAGCAAATTGATGAGAAGACTTACTGCGCATGTCAAAAAGATCGTTCAACTTATGGTGGCGGCAGCTATAATAATCGAGTCAGAGAGCTATAACCTAATAAAATGAGTCCTACGATATGGAAATTGCTGTGAATGTTATAAATTAAAGGACTCCTATAAGTTCGAATAATTAAACTTTCTGTTTAACTTTTCGCGTAAATTTATTCATTTTGAACTACATATTTCCGTTTGAACTAAGTCTTGCCTTCGCAACCAGAGGCTTCCTTTCTAATATTAACTAACCATAACAACCACAGGCGTCGTTAGAAAACAAGTGCTTTCTTTTATCCTCCAATTCCTTAAAATCCTATTGGCCATTTCATTTGCTTTATTTTAAGCTTTAGCAAAAAACTACTTATAAGAATCACGCTTGGTCTGTGCGTTTAACTGTCCGTTCGGGCGTCCGCCGTTTGCACGATAACTTGAAAACGGATTAACTTTTCAAATCCTGTTTTCAGAACTGTTATCACCAAGGTCTTAGCTCAGTCGTGCTTTTTTTCTCATATTTTACCTTTTTGCCCCCCTATGGTCCTCTGTAAAAAAATGTGATAGAGTTTTTTTCAGTATTTCGCGAGTAAATATACGAGAGGTGTCTAGAAAATAAGTTCCGTTTTGTTATGTAATGCGAAATGCTTAAAAAGGTGAGTAATGCGAAATCCGGAACGTTACCTGAAAGAGAACGGACGAATGCGGGATGAGTTAGCTCAGTTTCTCGATTAATACGGCCAGGAAAGGTAATATAAATTGCGTCCTCCAGTTCTGTTCCCGCTACCATCGTTCCCAAGTTGCCTCGGATCCTGGTGCGCGGTGTCATTCAGTTTCTCCATGCTCGTGGTTTCACGTCAATGCACATTCACCAACAGCTTTTTTCTGTGTATGGAGAGAATGTGATGCCTGAGTCAATGGTGAGAAGATGGGTTCGCGAGTGTAAAGCAGGAAGACACGATCTTGAGAACGAAACAGGAAGAGGTCGACCTTCACTCGTCACGAAGAAATGATGCAAAAAATTGAAAATTTGATCCGCGAAGACCAAATCAGCGAGAGAACGCTTCAGCTCTGACGAGGAGGTCAAGGAAGCAGTCAACAACTAGACAAAAGAGGTGGCGGCAAGGTTTTACAAGGAGGGGATTTCAAAGCTCGTTTCCAGGTATACAAAATGTATTGAGATCGGTGGGGATTTCATAGAAAAATAATACATATGAGACATTCTTGAAATACAATTCTTGTAAATTTCTTTTTTTTTCAATAAACACTAGATTTTTTAAAAATAAACGGAACTTATTTTCTGGACACCCCTCGTAGGTCTAGATTCATGAAATTAACGAGATCAACTGTCTGCTTAGTTTATTTTTTGAATAGGTTAGGTTAGGTTAGGTCAAAGGTAAAAGTGTGATGGCGCGTTTAATATTAAACTTTCAAAAGAAAATACTGTATAGTAGAATAAACGTACCTTTTTTACCTTTTTTAAAATTTAGATTTTTTACTTTTTACTGCACTTTTTAAGGCGAAAGTGTGTGCTTTAAAATTTTTATTTTACTCCGGCACTGAGTCAAACTCACTCCGATATAGAGAACATTCCAAAACGAGCGAAGTCCGGTAGACGTGCTAAAGGGCCGGACGTTGGAGAGCCTATCCATTGGAAATATTTTAAAAGAATTCTTTTTGATTCTTCAATACGATTTTTTACTATATTAATTCAAGCTTATTTCATGTGCTCATTTTTTTAATATTCACATTAGATATCGCAAAATTTCATCAACAAAGAGCCCGAGCAAGGCCGGGTATATCAGCTAGTAATCTACAGGGTGCGTAAGGTACTTGAGGACAGACTCACGTCAAGAAAGGAAACAGAGAGATAAGTCGAGATAATAACTTTATTATCGAAACATATCATGAGCATACACAAGAAACCTTCTTTTTATATGGCTATTTAATGAATCCGCCTTCAGCTTCTATAACTGTTTTAATGCGAGATCGAAATCGTCGAAATGCGCGAATCAAATGGTCATGGTTCATATTAGTCATTACTCGAACAATAGCAGCTTTCAATTCATCTTTGGTGTTATGGGAGTGTTCATTGACCTCTTTCTCCACAACGCTCCATACGTAGTAGTCCAACGGATTCTGGTCAGGGGAGTTAGGAGGCCAAAGGTTAAGGGTTACGTGATCATGAAAGTTGTCGGCCATCCATTCCTGTGTCATGTGAGACTTGTGTGCTGGGGCAGAGTCTTGCTGAAACACGTAGGGCCTTCCGTTGCGTATCGTGTCTGTCTAAGGCTTAACAGTTGTTTCAAAGGTCTCAAGGTAGACCGCAGAGTTAACTTTAAGGCCTTGTGGAAAGAAGTGTGGAGGTGTCACATGTCCTTTACTGCTGACAACCCCTAAAACCATGACAGTTGCAGGAAATTTCGTGTGCATGACGTTGCACTTCCGAAGGGTCTGCACATTACCATCTGTCATTTCTTCTGTTCACCTTCTGATCCTGGTAAAAGTTTTTTTCACCGGAGTAAATCCACAGCAAATCAGCTTCAAACGGATTTTTCAGCTTCTTTAAGAGCCTTTTCGATCTGAATGGGCGGTTTTCCCGTGTTTTGTCTGACATAAACTGAACTCTTCACATAACATACGAGTGATATCTGATGTTTTCATGGACAACATTTCTGATTGTTCCTTCCGACACATGGAGATCTTTGGTAAGTGACCTCATAGATGTTCTGGGATTGTCATTGATGGCCTGCTGCACTTGCTGAATAAACTCAGGTGTTCTGATGATGTCAGTGCGTGAGACATGCTTGTTTACTCTTTGAACTGGTGCAACATTGCCACCTTTGGTCTCCAACTCCTTCCGCACGTTGTGGACTAATGATCTTGCGAACTTTAGAAATCGTGATATCTCTAAATCGCTGTGTTCTGTCTTTATTGCCACGATTACTGCATGATTTATGTTATTTGATGGTCCGCCATTTTGCTTTCCGGAAACGGAAAGGGCATACAATTTGCTATAGTGCAGCAGTAGCCAAACGAAGGTGTGTCCTCAAATACCTTACGCACCCTTATATTATTATATGCCGAAAAGCATATATTGGTTTCGCTCTGTTTGTGTGTCTGTCTGTCAGTCTGTCTGTCTGTCTGTCCGTCCGTCCGTTCGTCCGTCTGTATGTCCGACGATTTCTCGAGAATGCTTTAACTTTTTCAAGTTCTTTTTTCGCTGTTCGATAGAGACCCTTCCTGAGCTCACCTGATTAGTTTGTGATTGAAATCGGTCTAACAGACACGTGACTATTGAGGCCCAAACCCCCCCAATTAATTTTTTTTATTGGCAATATAAGGCATGTAATATGTCATTCGAACGGGAATGACGAGCACAAGACGAATATGACATTCTTTTAGAATTTCGAAATGCTACATCCGAGAAAATGACCCCAAAAAGTACTAAAATGAGCCCTTATTACGAGCTTTAGCTAAAGCTATATATAAGAATACAAGCATAATCAATATCGTTGTGTCTGGCCGGCCATCGTTTGCACGATAACGTGAAAATGGAAGAACTCAACTGCGATATATCAACTTTTGATGAGCTCTCGTGGGCCCCTTCAGGCACGTGCACTAATGTTAAGAATAAGAACTTAGGGCATGTAATATATCAATTGATTCGTACCGACGAGTCATAAGTGAACACAGTGTTACTTTTTGTTTATCACTTAAGCATTGTTGATGGCAGCTTGGAGCACGTGCCCATAGTGAAGCTTTGTCGAAGCACGTGCTCATTTCGTTTTAAAATTCAGTGCTGTTAGGCTTATTGTAAAATGTGACTAATTAATGTTAGGTCTATTGTTAAAAATGGCTAATTAATGTTAGTCCTATTGGTAAAAATGGCTAATTAATGTTAGGCCTATAGTTAAAATGACTATATA
>JAHWFO010066579.1:691-11336 GCA_023313115.1 Rhysida immarginata
AAAAAAAAAAAAAAAAAAAAAAAAAAAAATAGCAAAACGTAGAAGAAGCCTTTTAACTTTTATTTTTTTTTATATTTTCAAAAACTACTTCGTTTAAGGTTAATGACTGACTTTAATATAATTTATTCTCTAAAATATTTTTAACAAACGTCTCTGGCAAAAATTTTACACTAATTCACTGTCAATTTATTTACAGGAAAAATTTCAGAAGGCGTAAGCTTCGATCGTATTCTCGATGACATCAGAGATGGAGTAACTACTGATGGCATCAATAGGTTGCATCTACTTACACGCCAGGATCTTCGCAACATCAGGAGAGACTATAATTTACATTATAGTCAGTGTGGACCTGTGGATTCAGAATATGAAAGAACATGTGCGTATGTTTAAACAGCAAGGTGTTCCAGATCCAAATAACTTGGATTTGAAAGACTTTATGCTTGTTATAATGACTGATTTCCAAGAAGATCTTCTGCTGAAATTTGGAAAAAACATTGTGTGTGTAGATTCTACGCATGGCACTAATGCTTACGATTTTCATTTAATAACTGTAATGGTCATAGATGAATTTGGAACAGGAATACCAGTGGCATTTTGTATAAGCAATAAAGAGGATACTCAAGCAATCCAACATTTTTTCAGATCAATTAAACCAAAAACAGGCTCTTGTGTATAAAGCTGTTAGAACTTTGCTGGAGGAACCAAAAATTGATGAATTTATTGAGACACAGGTTCAGTTTTTGGAACAGCTACAGATTGATGAAGATACACAGGCCTATGGATCATACTTTGCAGAACAATATGCTAATAGGCCAGAAGTATGGGCTTTTTGCTATCGTGTAGGTGCTGGAATCAACACAAACGTGCATCTAGAAGCGATGCATCCTCTTTTTAAACACTGTTATTTAGAGGGAAAACAGAACAAAAGGCTTGACAAGTTATTAGGAACATTATTAAAACTTGTTAGAGACAAAAATTTTGAAAGAATTATTAAAATGTGCAAAGGGATGCTGACCCATAAAATAGCTGCAATTCATTCACGGCATGCTGCTGCGGTTAAAAGTTCACCAGGGAATATACAATTATGTGAAAATGGCAGAGGATATTTAATAAATTCAGAAATTCATAGTGGAATATATTACAATGTGGAGATAGAAGAACAAAAAAACTGCAACTCACTACAATGCAAACTTCACTGTCAAGAATGTTCCATTTGTATTCATAGCTATACATGCAGTTGCCCTGACAGCTTAATTCATCATAACATCTGCAAACATATGCATGCAGTTGCATTGAATCACAACGTAAGCAAAGCACCAGTACCATCTCCAATGTTAGGGAACTTGAAGTAGACCACGAAGAATTCTCTGCGGTCTTGAATGCTGGTGTAATGAAGCCAAAAGACATCAATGAAGAGAAAATGAACAACTTGGTTAATAAACTTCAAGCAGCAATCTGCAAAATACAAACAGAAGCAGTAAACTCTGAAACATGCGACAAATTGGAAAAGAGTGTTGATCGATTTTTTGCGCAGGACTGGAACAGAAAACAATGTTTTGAGTTAAATGACCAGAAAAAATGTGTACCGGCAAATAAAAATGTTGAAACACAAAGGCGTTACTGCTCTACCAAGAGAAAGAGAATGCATAAAGAAAATTCCTTACAAGTCTCAAAACCAAGTTATGCTGAAAAATTATACGTCCGGCAATCATTAAGTAGCCCCTTGCAAGAAACGTTAAATGTTCATACAAGTTTTGATCATACTTATTGAGCATTTTTATTGTAGTTCGTTAAAACAAATAAACCATGTTTCAAAGCTTTTATCAAAATCAATTAATCAATTTTTATAAGAAGTTGTGTAAATATACAAAACAGTTTCTTTGTATATTTATGGTCTGTTAACAAATACTGAAGTTAGTGTTTTAATAAGGATGTAACAGTTATTCTTGTCCTAGGTTTTTACAGCTATTGAACCAGGCAAAAACATCTAAAAAAAACTGCTTTAATACTTGTATACATGCTGTAAATATACAAAAATATATTTGATCATTGTCCATAATTGTTCTGCACATTTACACAATTTATTAAACATATGGAATAAATGTTTGTGAAAAAGTATTAGATGGTGTAAGATTTGTAAAAAGAAAAAGAAATAAATATTTCCATTAAAAACTTTTGTACTCCTTTTTTTTAAATTCCAATAAAAGAAGTAATTTTAAAAAATTCCTTGAAACTTTTCTTTATAGAAAAATTAAAATATAAATTTTTCCTAAATTACTGATGTAAGGGTTATCCAAAAACAATGTAAGAAAAATTAAAAAAAAAATATATAAACGAAATTAAAAACATGAAATTTAATGAAAAAAAAAAAAATTAAATAATTAAAATAAAAGAAAAAAAAAAGATGAAAGAATTTAAAACTTAATGAAAAGATGAAAATGAATTAAATCTCAAAAAATAAAAAAGACATGAAAATAAAAATTATTTAGAAATTTATTTAACTTTTAAAAGCATTAGAAATCATTGACCAACTTTTTTTTTAAATCATCTATTCGTGACTTCGCTTTTAGAGCTACTCACATTTTAATAAATATTCCTTTACACAGAGTGCATTAAATGAATTAAAATGACAAAGTAATATTTGGAAACTGTTTCCAGTTTGTCCAGTAAAAAAAAATATTGCTGTGGAAGCTTACAAACAATCAGATTTAGCATTAAAACATTAACGTCTCTTATCTCTGACAGTTCCCTACTTTTTACTACTTTTTACGATAATATGATGTCAGTCATGAGCTGCATCAACCAATCAGCGCAGCCGGCCAAGCCAGGCGCGACCGGCTAGTGGTGAAACCTAGGGAGGAGAAACCACATACTCCTCCTCCATCAATGGTCCAAGATGGCGCCCTCTTACCCAATCCATCAAGCGACATCTCGATGGTTGAGGAGGTGAGCTCTGCAGAAGATGATGCAGACGTTTCAGGTTATTCAGAATCCATCTTTCCAGAGGAAGTTGTTCCAGCCCTTCCTCCCCCTGTGAAGACTTCAACTTCGCAGCCTTTACGAATTACCTGTGCGCCTGCATCAGCTTCAGTGTCATCATCTGCTGGGAATGTGAAGTCATCAGCATCAGCACAGCGGGAGGGGCTTGCGACGGCATTGAAACATCGCAAGCCTAAAACCAGACAGCATCACAGCAGAATGGACGGCGTTGCTGCTTCTTCTTCCACCGATAGAGACAGCAGTCATCATCGCAGCAATTCTTCCTCCTCGTTTCGATCTCCGAGGCTGAAGTCGAAGGACCCTCCACCGTCATCTGTGAAGCTCCAGTCTCCTTCGGATAAGTGTCAAGAGCCAGCAACGTGATTCCACAATGAAGGTCATCTCACTGAACGTGCGTTCCCTGGGTTCGTCCTTTAAGCAATCGGTTTTATCGGCGTTTATTGCCCTGTACAGGCCGGACATACTTGTGCTTCAAGAAGTAAAGCTTAATCCTTCACAAATATGGTATCATTTACCCGGCCTTCGCAGACAATTTCCTCGTGGACAATTTTTCATTAACTCTTCGTCACCGTTTGGGCAAGGGGTTGCAACTATCATCTTCAACCCCTCCATTCAGGTGTCGAACTATTTCTGCGACAGCGAGTGCAGGGTAATATCTTTAGACATTACATCTTCTAATATTAAATTCCGATTGCTTAAAGTGTATGCTCCGTGCACGAGTGCAGAGAAACGAGACTTTTTCAACGATATGTAAGTGTATTTGTGTTCATCATTTCCTGTAGTGATTGCTGGTGATTTTAACTGTCATCCAGACGCAGACAACATCTTTTCGTCTGGACATGTGCATCGCCTGTGCCAGCAAAATGCATTGTTCGATCTATGGCCTGTGAATTCTCGTGGTGATCTCAGTGGGTTCATATTTCATCAAGGACCCACTGTGGCATTGCGACTTGATCTTATTTTGCTCGACAATGTGTTTGCTGGTGCAGCTGGAACAATGGAGGTTATTCCTTGTGCATTTTCAGACCATAGTTCCATCTCGTGGTCTTGGGATCCTCCATTTGTTTCTCCGGCAATTGCTGCAGATCATGTCACCAACAAGAACTGGTTTCTAAACGTTTCTCTGCTCGACAATGAAGAGTACCGGGGAATGTTCGTTCAGTTTGTGGAAAAACATCTCCACAATGTGCCTCCTGCGCTTGAATCGTGGTTGAACTTTAAAACTAAAATCAAAAAATTTTTTCGGAAGATTGGATTGGATGCAGCCAGACGTCGTCATCGTTACCTCCTCATGCTCCAAGAAATATTGCGACTCCTCCGTTGTTCCACCCCTAAGGAGGATTTTCAGGCTGAAATTCAACAGGTGAAAAGAGAAATAAACGCTCTAATGATCCGGAAAGCTGCCGGCGCAGCACTCAGGGCTAAACCTACCTGGGCAGCTGACGTCAGGCACATGTCATCGGCAGCGTTCGCTGAGGAGAGGCGTCGGGCTAACAATCAACATTGTCATCGTTTAATGGTGGAAGGTGAGGAAGTCGAATCTGATGCCGACATTTATCAGCCTTTCATTCTCACTTTTCATCATTTTTTAGCCATCCAATCATTCCGTCAGACACCACGAAGCAGTGGATAGAGGCATTGAGACCTTTTTCTGTGGAATCCGATTCGTTTATAACACGTCCCTTCACCGAAAATGAGGTCAAGAAGTTTCTTTCGGCAGACGGCCGTCATCAGTCCGGCCCGGGCTTAGACGGCATTCCATATTCTTTCTTCAATTCGTCGTGGTAACTTCTTGGGCCTTTCCTGGTGCGAGTCTTTAATTCAAATATTCAAGACCCGTCTTCCATCACACCGGATTTTACTGTAGGGAAAATCATCCTACTCCCTGAATGCCCGGATCCAAAACTCGTGACCCAGTGGAGACCGATAACATTACTCAATACGGACTGCAAAATCTTCACTGGGGTGTTCCAGCAACGGCTTAAACTCATTGCCGACGAGTTTTTTGATCCGGGTCAATCCTGCTCATTTCCAACACGCAGGATGACAGACAATCTTATTACTATTCGGTGTGTAATGGAAGAAGCGCAAGTTCGTCAACAAACTCTTGCATTGTTAAGTGTCGACCAGGAAAAAGCGTTTGACAAGGTGAATCACGAATTTCTATTCCAAGTGTTTCACCAGCTCCATCTTCGGACTTTTGCTGTGATTATTTTTTCACTGTATGCATCGGCCACATCATGTGTGGCGGTTAATGGCTCCACATCGTCTACATTCGAACTCTTAAAAGGTGTCAGGCAGGGATGTCGTCTATCACCTCTCCTGTACATTTTCTATTTGGAGCCATTACTGCAATTCTTAAACCGCCTCCCGGAGGTTCGGGGATATGAGTTTCCAGCTGCGTCCATCAATATCAGGACTTTAGCTTATGCCGACAACGTCGTGTTGTTTGCTTCGGACTCATGTTCCCTGAGCATTTACAAGGAAACCTTCGATCACTTCAGCACTTCGACGGGGAGTACCATCAACCTCGTCAAGTCGAAAGGAATTGCGATTGGGAAGTGGACGGTCGACAAGCTCAAGTCATTCCCGATAACATGGTGTGGTCAGATCACAGTGCTCGGTTTTATATTTTCGTTTCTTCCGGACATGGTCTCAATCCATTGGCAACAAATGTATTGCCCGCCTTGACAGGAATTTTTGCTTTTCCACGTCAATGCTTGTTAACGTGCGGTTTTTGCAAACACATATACTATCACTGTTGACAGCTAAATGCCTATTGACTTTACCATCGTCAAAAATTCTTCGCAAAGTTCGCAGTGCTATTGTAAATTGTGTGTGGGGGAGTTCTGTGCACTGTCATCCAGTTCGGGCAGAGTTTCTCTTCACTCCCTTTGAAAGGGGGGGGGGGGGGTTAGGCCTGCCCGAGATTCGGCGATATCTCATTTCGGCAAGGCTTGCTGCAATGATTCGTGTTTTTCTTTTCCCCCCACCTTTATGGGCGAAGTTTGTGTTTGTTTACCTACGAGTGTTCTTTAAAGTGAATAGGATACCGTTACCTCACTTGCTGCCAATAACCACTAATGTGCGTCACCCGAATATTTACCATCTTTTTCAAGGGGACCTAGTGACTTTTTTACCGTCTTTACGACAGCTAGATTACCAAGATTAGGGTCATCTGCGTATGTCTTGGTTTTATCAGCAGTCTGACCAGGGCGAGACTACCGACATCTTTCGTCTCTGTCCAGATTATCTGTGGTCAGCCATTTTAAAGGCAATAAAAACTGTTGCCTTTAATGGACCTGTTTTCTCTATTCAATGGCGATTGCTGCACCACGGATTTTACTCCCTCCAACGTCTTCATCTTTGGAGGGTGGTCAGATCTGCTGGTTGTTTACATTGTGGTGTTATAGAGATTATTCCGCATATCTTCTTCGAGTGCTCGTTTGCCCAATCCATCTGGAATCGTTTGTGCCAACATTACAGTCTACCCAAGTTTTCTTACTCGTTTGTGCGATTCCTGATGGATGATTCCACCGGTAATGCACTAAATTCAGATCTAGCGATACCTATATGTGTCTAAATAAAGAACTCGGGACGGCTAGAATAGAGAGAGCGAAGGGGACTTTTTCCACACCGTCATCTGTGTGGAAAAAAGGGTCGTTACATCTGCGGTCCTTCCTCCTCTTAGAATGGTATCAGCTAGGTCCTTTGGTTTTCAAAAGGCGTTTCACTACATCTAAACGCCTTTGTGAGGTCATCGGAGGGGACCATAATAACAATTATGCACACATTTACACGTTCCCTTTAGACTTCTGATGACCTACCGGTGGAAAAACGAGCCTCGAAATTGAAGCATTTAATAATGTGTAGAAGCCGATAAAAGGCTTCACGAAATACATGTTACGCATGTGCGCTTGAGCACCCTGCTAAGCCATCGACTTAAGGGTGTTCGCTGGAGCAAATACCATCTGCTCCAGCTCCAACAGCCACGATCGGGAATGATTATTTACGCAGCTAGATGGGAATCGAAGAAGGACTTCGACTACGGTAAGAAACTTTGATACTATTATTTCTTATGATAAAAAGAAGCTGAAGATACCCGGGCTTCGCCTACTGATCCTCTCTCATGTAATTGTTATTTTTCCGATAATGCACGTCAGCGTTACGGGAGTTACGCTGCTAAGCCACGAAGATGCAACCTCCATCATGGGACTCGAAAAGAAGTTTCTTTAAGGAAAGAAATCGAAAGCAATGACGCCGACGACTGCCCATATTTGGAACCAGCATGGAAAGAGTATGAAATAAGAAACACAGACAAGTGAATACAAATTGGTTGTTAAAAAATCTTGTTCATTTTCTCACAAGGACCGTGAGCAGTAGGGGAAACGAAATCATTTGGTGCGAACTATTTCTGAGCCAACCTTTAGTAAAGTAGTAGGAAGCAGAAGTACGTGACCGCATCGGGACTCTCCTGGACCTCCAGGTGAAAGGAGCTCTAATGATCAATATCTTAGCCAATTGACCATTACATTGCTTCGCAGCCGAAATCCCATCAGGCCAACGGTCTCTCGAACGTTTTATCGAAAGCAGCTCAAGACTTCGATAATACCAATTAAGCCCCCCCCCCTCAGCCCTGGGGGAATTGGACGCGTTAGCGGAACTAAGGAGCCTATCAGTAGCCAGTCTTGCGCCTTCACAGACAAGTACGGATGACAGCGTAGAGCCTTCCAAATTCACTTTCTGGAGGAGTGCCTCGACACCACATCTGGATTTGTCTTCTTTAGCAAGAGTGCGCCTTCCGAGCGAGATCTCATGCTGCGGGCCGCATTTGGCTTTAGGCTCTTCAGCGTGGTATAAAATTCATCTTGTTAATGTTAATGTATTGTGATAGTTCGCTAGCATAGTTTTTCAACATGATTTTCTGACATTTTGCTAATATTACAGTTTCTTATATTTTCATGCCTGTTGCACTCCATCCGTCGACTTACCTATCCAGTTTGCTGCTTTCAGTTACAGCGGTAAATTGCCCTGACAACAGACAATGATGGTGTGTCAACTCAGGCCTCCGCCTTCATCTAGCCTAAACATTAGGCCACACCTATCGCCAGGACATGAAACCGCCTGGGCATGGCATCGGTTCCGGCATCGGCCCTCAACGAGCCATAAATCGAACTTTGTAATAAGAATTTTATCCATGTTTAATGATATTGGATTATAATTGTAATAATCATTTAAATTCTTCCAAAAATTAAATTGTTGAATAAGCTTTAATTGTCGTCTCCTCCCCTCTTTTCGTGTACACGGCTCGGATCCTGTGGGTAGCTATTTATGATATTTAATTAGCAAATTAAAAAGTCTTCACGAGCACGTGACAGGATGGGGAAGCGCTTGTTAGCAAGCGTATCAACGAAACCGTTATGCAGCTTAAACACTTCCACATGCCAAACTGCTAATATTGCTTTATTATCTATGTTACTACAACACGACAACCAGAGTTGCAGCTTCTGAGAATTTAGACAGCAGCATCAGGACTTCAATAGTGAGAGGATGAGGCACTAAGTGGATTTTAAAGGTGTGAATATTTAAAAGTGAAAAAGTGTATGGAAGCTCAGCACTGGGTGCAGACGAAAATTTGGAAAAAAGAAGTTCGGCTAGGTTGTGAGTATAAAAGTTTGTAATGGAGCCACAATAGGATTTGAAGGTCTCTTGAAGTAGACAACATTTTGATGAATCAAGTATAAAGCCTATTAAGGACTACAACAGGGGATATTGGCAGTTAGCAAATAGTATTGAATACTGGAAAGAAAGCTTGAAGATAAAAGCATATTTAAGTAGTTTTTCCAAGGGTATTCAATGTAAATTAAAAAGGGGAAAACTAAAGACTTTAACTTCAGCAATGAAGCAGGCAGCAAAATTGTTGTCAAAAAAAGAGAATCGGGAAGATGATTTTCTATTCGAAGAGGATCCTCTAGAAAAAGTTATTATTGAAAACCGTGAGAGAGGATTGGAAGTGAATATGCTGGAAATTAGTACAGAAAAGAATATTTAATTAGAAGGAGGCAAAGTATTCGGGTATAAAGAAAAGACGAAGTACCACACTAATAAGAAAAAGCATAGGAAAAAAGAGCCGTCGTTTCGGAGATTGAAGCAGTTAAAGAAGAGGAAAATAGAGAAATCCAGTGTGAAGTCGTAACAATGAAAAAAGCGGAGATAGTCAAATATGAGACTGAAATTAGAAATAAAATTCTGGTGGAGAATCATAGCGATTATAATTTGAAATTAAAACAAGAAGGAAAAAGGGCGGAATTAGTTAATTACTATAAAAGAATGATTAAGGAAACTGGAATCGAGGATAGGATTCGTCAATTGGTGGTGGTGTTATCAGTAGCTCATGGTAAGGAATGGATGGACGATCTTACGCTATTTAAATGTTGCGCAAAAATAGTCAATGAGGTTCCCCGTAAATTACAATTAGGATTGACGATAGACCTTAAAATTATTTGAGGCAAAGAATGAGAGTGCTTATCAACGTGGAGAAAAATGAATTAGAAAGATCCGTTGTTAAGAAAATGCCTGGATACAATGCAAAAAGACAGGAAGATAGTTATTTTGCATTTCAAGTACCAAGGAAATTCTATTTTCAAAGAGAAAACATAATAGAAGACACAGTATTAGAAAAGACGTTAAAGATTGAGGTCCAAGGGCGATACGTGACAAACTCATTCCCGTCTTATGAAGTATTTTCGAAAGGATTGGACATCTTTAGTGGATCCTGTAGAAAGTATCGGCGTCTCCAGAACAGCCCGGAAGGAATAGCGGAGCAAGAATATCAAAAAAGTTGGGTGCTTAAAGTCAGAAAGAATGAGTGATTTTCTGATGCCCTTTAGTAGGATGGTAGTCTGATATGCCCTTTTCGTAAAACTAAATTCGCAGCCTCCAACTTGGCCCTATTTTCGAGAAAATCCCTTTTAAAGTCTGTCTTATATTACTAGAGTAAACTGCATCTCGACAACTGTAGATGTATTATCACAATGGCGAGCAGCCAAGTAGTTAACGTTTCAGCGTACGAATCACAAGATCATGGGTTCGAGTCCACGTGTTAACTTTTTTTTTGTTTTAACTTTTATAACGTTGCTTTCAGAGACCTGAAGATAAAAAGAAATGAAAAGTTAGTAATTAAAAAATTTATTTTTTCTTTAAAATCGATATATGTTTATGATTTATTGACACTTTTATAACATATTATTATCATAATTAGTTGAAAATGTGTTCTTTATTGGTCTTGTTAAAATATTTTTTGATTATATTAACGTATAATAACAGAAAAATATATTAAAAAGTGGACGATAGCACAGTTACAAAGCATTAAAAAAAAATAAACCTAATACAGTGGATTCGAACTCGAGATCTTATGGTTCGTAAGCCACGACATTACCTGTTCGGCTGCTGCTATTGTGATGATTGCCAAGGTACAGTTTACACTAGTTATATAACACAGACTTTAAAAGGGATTTTCTCGAAAATAAGATAAGGCCAAGGTTAGAGGCTGCGGACTTGGTTTTATGCAAAGGACATATCCGAATACCATTCTACCAAAGGGCATCAAAAAACTCGATTGTTCGTTAGGGCCCTCTCCTTGTCA
>JAHWFO010066582.1:0-21149 GCA_023313115.1 Rhysida immarginata
AACGAAAAGAATCTTTTGATAGGTCATAACGCTACTCTCATTATTTTGACAACTTTTATGTATTTATTCGCAAATCGGTTCAAAAGGAGAAAGCGTTCTTGGGTACGTGGTATTTATCGAAGAAGGATAAAACTTGGAGTTTACCAAAATCTAGTTCAAGAAATGAGATTTGAAGATAAAAAATTCGTCTTTCAATATTTTCGAATGACCCCTGAAAGGTAATATTTTTTTTTAATTATACAATTAAAAAGAAAGAGAAACTGCACAGTATTTCAGTGCACAGTGTTATTTTACTAATGTTCATTTTAAATGTGCTAGGTTTGATCAGCTTCTTTATTTAATTGGGCCTGCAATAAAGCATATGAGTTTTCGAGCTCCCATCTCTGAAGGTGAAAGGCTGGCCATAACATTAAGGTAGTAAATGATTTTATGTTTTAAGATAATGCAGGTTATTTATTATGAATATATATTTTTCTTTGCCTTAAATATAAATGTGATGTCTTTATACTGTTTATGTTAGTTATTAATAATGATATTTATAATAATTATAGTTTATAATTTGATTCTTTATATATTTAATTAAAATTTAACGTACTCATCAGGTATATGGCAACCGGAAATTCTCAAAGAACGTTGTCGTTCTACTACAGAGTTAGTAGAAGTGCAATATGCAAGATTATTATGGAGACTTGCACAGCCATTTGGGATATTCTCCAAACTATTTACATGAAAGTATGTATGTGTCGTACAAGTAAATTGTTCCCTTGTAATATTTTTAACAGTCTCTATTAAAAAAAAGAAATTATTTAAATGTTAATCCGTATTTGAAAAGAAATTGCTTCGGCCTTTTTATGGAACATCTTTAAGTAAATTAAAAATTAATACAATTTTGGATATTGATAGTAGGCCTAAATTTTGTCAACATTAATTTAAATTTGCTTATAGGTTCCTTCACTGGATGAATGGAGGAGAATAGAGCAAGATTTCCAGATACAGCTTAATTTCCCAAACTGTGTTGGCGCCTTGGATGGCAAGCATTGTGCTATGCAAGCTCCTAATAACGCATGATCTGATTTTTTTAATTATAAAGGGTCTCATAGCATTGTTTTACTTGCTGTCAGCGATGCTAATTATTGTTTTCGGTTCGTGAGCTTGGTGATTTTGGTAGAAAAAGTGATGCTGGCGTCTTTGGCATTGCTCTAGAAAATGGAACTCTCCAATTACCAGACCCGAAGGTATTGCCTAGAACTGATACGTTAATGCCTCATATTTTTCTTTGTGATCAGGCATTTCCTTTACGTACTTATATGATGAGGCCTTATCCAAGGCGAAATAAGCAGCTGTCAGTAGCTAAAGCCATTTTCAACTACAGACTCTCTCGGGCCAGACGGATAGTCGAAAATGCATTTGGAATTCTGGCTGCAGGATGGTGTATATTTCGTCGACCCATAATAGCAAATGTCGAGACTGTTCAAGCAGTAGTAAAGGCAACTGTAGTATTACATAATTTCTTGAAAATAAACGATTCTGTAGAAAAAAATACTTCAAGGTATTACTGTCCACCAGGTTTTAACGACCACGAAGATTGCAATGGAGAGATACATAGAGGAGAGTGGAGAGAGATAGTGAGAACAGGGAATACCCTTCAAGAGCTTCTTTCCGTAAGAAGGAATATGTACTCTGGCGACAGTAAAACTGTTCGCGATAATTTTGCTCATTATTTTTCATCACCTCAAGGTCAAGTTCCTTGGCAAATACATGGTATAAATAGGGGCAACACTACAATATAATGATTCCTCACTATACCTTTGTAAAGTGAACTTTTTCTATATTATTTTCTATTATTATTTCATCATTATTTTATATAATAATATTTATATTAAAAAAATAAACATAAAACGCCTATTTTAAATTAATGTACTGTATTTATTAATGTTTAAATACGGTTACAAATAAATCTAGTCTTTTTACAACATTATAACCTGAAAAGAAACGGAATGATTAGCTACTTATGAATAAAGTTTTTTTCAAATACTCAGAATTCCTTTTTTTTTATCTCTTTTACTTAGAATTCATTTCCTTTATTCTGTGTCAATATTTGTCCAAATTTAATGTCGTACAACAGCTGCTGAATTTTAATTTTTGCAAATGCCTTTTCTTTCTCTAGACTGAGGCAAAATGCTGTATCAGCATCTTGGTTGTTTGGAGAGGTTTTTTGATTTATGCTGTCTAGTGACTGTGTAGCAGTGTTAATAACTTGCAAAAACGCTTTATCCAAAGCTTCTGTTTTTCTTCTTTTGAGAGGTGTGCCTAAATAAATTCATAATGGCGTTATAAATTGAATATAACCGCACTTTACAATATAAAGCCCAAGTTGAAGCAGAACTTAAAATTTGATTTCTCATGACCGTTTAACTTTGCTTGAGGAGAAGTTATTAAATTGCTTGAAACTGAAGAAGAACTAAAATGAGGAGAAGGTGGGGCAGTTTTCTCAGCCTCGTTATCAATAAATGTGTCTGGAAGATAATTTTTAACAAAGCTATTAAATTTGATTTATCAATTTTATACAAGGTAATGTTAATTGATGTTTGAGTGTAAATAACGAATTAAATAAATAAATAAATAAATATATAAATATTAAAAAAACATTTGAGAAAAATCCCGCCTAATATTTCAAAATTATTGCTTGATTCAGTGTTTTCATCGTCGCAGTCTGCGATCTGGTTCTCAATATTACGAAGCACTTCACCAGCATTGCTTGTGGCAGAAACGTTTCCTTCTTGACTTTAAAAATAGTACAGAAAGAAATCCATACAGTAGATAATAAAAAAAAAACCCAGGATTAATCCATACGTAAGTTTCACTATTATTAAGTACAATTCTAAATTTAATAACGTGAGGAGTGTAAATACTTTCTATGTTTAATTGATAACATCGGCATGTATTGTAGGGTTCCCACAGAAAATCTTATCTCACTTCCCTGACTATCCCTGACTTCGATGGTCTCATTTCCCTGACCAAATCGTAATTATTTTTTTAAAACACGTCTCCACAAAAGCTTTTCAGACAACTATTATATTACGTTATTTTATTACATATCGAAGCTTACATAATTTGCTTTACAGAATACTCTTTTTTTTTATTTAGTTCACGTAATTTATCTGATATAGCTTCCTCTTCTTGTTGGGCACACAGTCTAATCTTCTTTTTACTTTCTAGTTTCTTCATTTCTTCATCAATCGCCCTCTTTTCCGATTTTCTTTTAAAATCTTCAGCATTCAACTGACGTTTTTCTTCTAAGTAGGACTGGTAGCCCCGACATGCAGACCAGACTGACTGAAGCATTCTTCGATTTAAAGTCACATTGTGTATGCCTCCAAAATATTGAATAGCATCGTGCACTTGTCTTTGGGATATTAGCTGCATTACCGTGTGATAATATGAGGCACAATTTCACTACATGCCAGAGCTCAGGATATTTAGTCTTGTTCAAAATATTCGCAAAGAACGCATCCAGTCTCATATTCACCGTATCGTCACTGACATACTCTTGAAAATATTCTCCTAAAACTCCTGTCGAGTCGAGGCAAAGAGACGAGTATTGTAGCTTAGCCCTTTCGGTAATCCTATTGCAATCATGTAGTGCTTGAAGAACTATTTTAATTCTGCTTTGACCCAGTTGTGGATTTGTGATGATGAGATTGGGATCAAAACTCGTTATGCCTCTTACAATTTTGTATTTTAGAGGACTTTTCTCAACGATCGTTTGAATGGTGGCAATAAGAAATCGCTGGCAGTCATACCTGAAACCAATAATTTCTCTTTCTGAAGCTTTCACAATTTCTTTAAGATTGTCAAATATTTTCAAAGCTCTTTCTAGGCAAGCTACATTCTCAACCCATCTGACCGTGCAATGTTTCAGTGGAAAGGATGTGCTCCCAGTTAATTGCGTACATTGAGCCCGCCTAGCTGGGGAGTCCTTGAACAAATAGTATGCATCATGGAGAAATGTGTGTACATCCCATTCTGCAGCCTGCAAGCCTGTTTTCACCGCCCCATTGATAACGTGAAGTCCACAAACACCTAAGTCTAACAGTTTCTTCCCATCAGGATTTTCATTATGCATTATACAATTCAATTTTTTCAAAGTTTACATTGGGACCATCCATCGAAACTTGCAGAATGTTTTTACGTGGGAGCGGAAACAGTCCTTCATTGAATTTATCAAGAACATGTTCTGCTTTGCACGGCCTAAGAATGAGCTATTAAAATACTGGGTGACAAATTTTTGGTTGCTCACATCAAAATACCTAACAAACAAATCCATCTGACCTTTTTGTGCAACCTTGTTCACGGATTCATCAAAACAGATTACATAATCGTCACATGTCCGTAATTTTTGTGAAAGTAACTCGTGGAAATACGGAGCCAAACCATGATTGATCATATAGGAACATTTAGTTTCACCTAACTGAAATTGTGAGGCTATAGCACTGTCTGGAAACATCAATTGAAGATGATGACAGTGACATTTTGTTTGCTACATCTCCTAATGCCCACACACTCTCTGCACGAGTGACATCATCCTTGCAAGTAAATGAATCAATTCTTTTGGGCGATTCGGCGAGATTCTTTTCAGTTCCTTTTTCGTTCCTTTTTCTGGTATCTTGAGAGGCTACTGCTGAAGTATGGTCTGCTGCTTTAATGAACGTTTTCGGGGATGGATGAGAACATTTAACTTTCATGAATTTTTGGTGCGAAGGTCCTTTATCATGTGATGTAACAGCCTGTCGACCCATGTTACTCAATGCAAATGTTTTGTGACACACTTTACAGAACGC
Source organism: Rhysida immarginata (assembly GCA_023313115.1). NCBI lineage: Eukaryota > Metazoa > Arthropoda > Chilopoda > Scolopendromorpha > Scolopendridae > Rhysida > Rhysida immarginata. The sequence continues at coordinate 4,842 of JAHWFO010066582.1, forward strand.
TTTTCCTTTGTATCAGGAACACTGTTCAGCCAGCCTTCAAATTCAGGATGCAGTTTGGGATCAAGCCACTGATCATTAAAGAATGTTTTCTTAGTTGCCATGTCCTATTAGTAGACAAATGCCTTATTTTAAATTATTTGTTTTTGCTATACTATAATACACGTAATAATAATAATAATAATAATAATAATAGGGTTGTTCAAGAATGTTTGCCTCCTCGTCCGTAACTGGACAAATAAATGCAAGTATCAGATACAAAAAAGTAAGGAAAAAAATGGTATCAAGAAAATAAGAATGAAAAACGCTTATAATACGTTAAAAAAAACAATTACTAATGATGCGATGAATGTTAAAATCATTATGAACTAAATAAGTAAAATTATTTTTCTTAATACTAATAAAATTATTAAATTTTGAAAAATAGACTTACCTCGGCTGACTTTTCACAATATGGACGCTTCAATATGGAGATGAATAAGAACTGAAGACAACACGACAATCAATCGACAAGTAAATCTAACACCACTTGACAATCGACAATCGAACAGCGCAGGGAAAAACGAAACGAGCGGTCCAAAAGCAACGCTTTCACTGCCATACTCATCCAGGAAGTAACCAGGGGAAGTATACTGAACTAGGCAAGAAGCCAGATGAGACCTAGTTAAAGTCATCCAGTGGATAAGATTGGGTCCTTTCCTATAAGGACGAATAAGTTGATTGACGAGGGGCACGAGGAACTATGAGATCCAGTAGTCGGGAAAGATGGCCTTTTGGATGTCGTCAAAATTGATGTCCAGGACGTGTCGAGGCCTGCGATGCCTGAGGAAACTTCTAAACGTGAGTGGATGTTCCAGAATATCTGCAACCAGAGGATTGGGATGGTCCTTAATCTTCGGAAGAAACTTCTTCAGTGACTCCTGTACATAGCTACCAATGGGACGTATCTTAAAATCGTCGGAAATAGAAGTATTTGTTGCAACTCTCCTGTCAAGTTGGGCAAATGTCCTCAAGGTAACGTTTTGGAAGGTTTGGAGGTCCTTCCATCTGGACTTACATGTTGTAGCCCAAGCAGGCATACCATAAAGCAAGATAAAATCTAACACCACTCGACAATCGAGCAGTGTAGTGAAACGTTATTTAAATCATCCTATGCATAGAAAGAGATATCGTGATCCAAGGCATATACTTGATATTAATTTTGAAGACATTGATAATGTCTTATTTCCAGATTACTGGACTTCATAGGTCGTGTTTTATCTAATACTAGTGGTCTGCTTCTAGTCTAGACAATCGTCAATCAAAATCACCTCCAACCAAGAGGGGGTATTTTCTCTATCATATTATGGATGACCTTTATGGGTTCATCACGCCTCAAAGGGGGGGGGGGGGGGACACCCGTTTAAATGTAAAATAAAGGGGCACGGAGACGAGTTGGTATCGTGCAGGCATTTTCTGAGCAGTTTTCTTTCTGCCACCAATAACGGGTTCACACTTGTCTTAGAAGCTAGAAGTAAAGGCAGTGACGACAAGTCCGTAATTTTCACCAGGGCGCTGGTTAGAGTGGAGGTCTCGCCCCATGGAGGACCCCACTTGGATTTCACAACCAAATTTAACCGTACCAGGCACTTAATCAAGTTTCCTTTAAGCATTCTGATATGGCTTTTCCAGTTTAGTTTGCTATCAATCATGAACCCAAGAAATTTGTGAACGTTTCTATTCGGCAATCTGGATCCTTGGAGGAAAATATTCAAGGTGGGAGAATGGCCATTTTTGGCGAAGCACATTACTATCGATTTTTCCGGGGAGAAGGAGATACAATTGTCGATACCCCAGACTTCTAATACGTCACTCACTTATTGTAAAGCCATACGGATAGTAGGGATGGAGGGACTTGAGAACCAAAAGGCCATATCGTCCGCAAAAATGCTCTTTCCTATTGATGGAGGGAGTGAAGAGAAAACGTCTTTGGTGAAGATGTTAAACAATGTGGGACGTAAAATTGAGCCTTGCGGAAGGCCTCGCTGCTGTACTGTCCAGGAAATGCCCCCTGGAAAGCGAACACCTACCCTTCTGGCTTTCAGGAAGGCATTAATCCATACTCCCATCCTCCTGGGAATCTGGATATCGACGAGCTTATTGGAGAGGAGCTCGTGAGAAACGGAGTCGAGAGCCCTGTTGATGTCAAGAAAGACTATACCGATGTGTTCACCCTTCTCTTTAGATAGCAGTATGTCATCAGTTAGTCTAAAAACCGAAAATAAATGATTTCGCCCTTTTCTAAAACCTTGGCAGTATGAAGGAAGGTGATTCTTTACTTCCAAGAAGTGCTGGAGCCGGTCATTTATCAGGCGCTCTAAGATTTTAATTGCGCATGAAGTCAAAGCGATCGGACGATAGCTCGTAGAGGACGTCGGTGGCTTTCCCGGCTTTAAGACTGGATGAATGGTGGAACTTTTCCATTTAGCAGGAATGCCACCGGTTTTCCAAGAAACATTGAGCGAGTGTAGCAGTAGGCTCAATTGACCCTCTCCTAATTTACAGAAGGTAGGATTGATTAAGCCATCAGGGCCTGGCGCTGAACGCTTGGATCTAATAGCGGTTTTTAAAGACGAAATGGAGAAGGGCAAGTCCCACTGTGACAGGGCATCAGGCGCACGGTAATCAGCTGGGAGGCGTCCTCACTGCTAGGCGGAGGATGGATTCCGCTGATGACCTGAGGTCCAGCATGCAACCCTCATTGTTCTTGACGAGGGGGACTGGGGCGGGGGGGCGTTTTTGAAAGATTTTAAGCGTTTTCCACACTTTACCAGGCGTGTCTTTTTTATTCAGTTCGCGCCAGAAATCCCTTCTGTGCTTTTTTAAAGTCTTTTTACATGAGGCCTTCATTTTCTTGAAGTTTATCCAACACTGCGTGCACCTGCACTTGCGAAACTCTCTCTTGGATTTGTTGCGTTGCCAAATCGCGTCTTCGCACTGAAAGTCCCACCACATGGGTCTGGATGGAAAGGATCTGCCGCTGGAGGATTTAGCGAAGAGTTTCCGCTGGAAAGTGGACAAAAGGTCAATGATGTCAAAGTTTTTCACTGAGTCAAACTCTAGAGGGTCAAAAGCACATAGACTGGCTCTTGGGGCGGCTAATGACGGAGAGAACCTGCACGGGAATGGACTACTGGAGCTTTTGGTGTTAACAGGACGGTTTGCCGAGAGTAAACGAAGGCAAATAGGTGAGTGGTCACTACCATGAGCTGCCGAGATTAATTCCATATAAGTAGGAAAAGGGAAATCAGATGATGTCAAAGCTATGTCTAGGTTGAAGGACGGCCACTCTAGTCTAGAAGGAGTGTAAGAGTGTTCGGGCGTGAACAAGATCTTGAAGTTGTAGCACCGTTGAAGCTCTTCCAAATAGCGTCCATTAAGATTGTGGTTGCAACAACCCCAGTCAGGGCTCTTCGCATTGAAATCTCCAATAGCGATGAATGGGGGGGAAAAAAGCTGATGAGATTGGCCCACTTGTCCCGAGAAAGATAACCAGGTACATAAACACAATATACGTGCAGCCAGGTTTCTACGTAGAAAATAACTAGGTCAATTACCGCAACACCTTCCAGATGATAGTAAAATTGATCAAGTGCGGAGTACATGTTTTAACAGAGATGAGGTTGCCGCCTCCATACCTTTCTCTGCTGTTAATGTAGGTGAGTGATTTGGGGAAATTTACTGCAGTCACAATTTAGTAAGGTTTCTCATAGAGTCATTATCTGGGATTTTCTGTGAAAAAGGATAGCGTCCTCCCAATTAGAGGCCTCTAACATTCCAATGGAGGATACTTAATTCTTTGTTATTGTGGCGAGACATTGGTCGTGCAAGGGGACAAAGCGTTATGCTACCAACTTGCAATATCATAAAACCAAGAAGGAGAGAAGGGGAACCGAGATTCCATGAGTTTAAGAGTGTCGCTAATACTTGCTGGGTTGTTGGTTTCTTTACCGGTTTTTTTGGTCGTTTCCAGTAGCGATGAGAGGAAGACCTTGAGGCAGTTGCTAACAAGTTCGTCCACTTTGTGGTTTCCAAGGATGGTAACATTTCCGTTTGAGCTTTTATCAATTTGAGGGGCATTGATTACGTTGGCTACGCTGGTTTCATGAGGGGAAGGCGATGAGCATGCTACCTCCATAGTGTCCGCTAGAGAGGAAGTAATAAACGGGGAGGGAGATGCTGGCCAGGACACCGGAGATGTTGGTAGCATGTTTGTATCCGTTAACGGAAGGACAGGTGAATGATGTGAGAAGATTGGCGATAGATCTTCTCGGCCACAAGTCGAACATGTGACGTTCGCCAGGTTCTCTTGGGCCATGGCGTCATTAGATTCACGATTGAAGGCGTTTGTCATAGGTTGGGAGAAAGGTAAATTATTACGGTTATCATACTGGATATCTAGCTGCGGGCGGGGCGTAGAGGTTGCTATAGAAGCGTAGGTTTGGCGTGCAGGAGCCGAAGGGGCCCCAATACCGAGTTCCATATCTGTGAGGCGCTTTGCCTCGTAGTAAGAGATGTACAGCGTTACCATTTTGCTTCTGATAAGCGACTCGTACTTGTAGACGCTGCATCCCTTATAATATGAGGAGTGCGCGCCTTCACAGTTTGCGCAAAGAGCTTGAGGAGAAAGACAGGCATCTCTAGTATGCAGTTCGGAGAGACATTTTGAACAGCGAGGTTTTCCAGAGCACCTCTGTCTGGAGTGGCCTAGCTTATGACAGGCGGTACACTGCATAGGCCTAGGCGGAGGGCATGTCACTGGGAATGATTCGTTCTCGAATTTCACTTTGACAGGAGGAGAAGGCGAATTAAAGAAGATCAGCAGTTTATCAAAAAGAGCCCCGGGGTATGGCGATGGAAATTGCCTGATGTCAGTGATTGTTCCTCCCACGTCAGCGCGGGACTGCAGCTCCTCCAAAGTGACGGTGCGACGGATACCGTAAATGTAACCCACTGACGAGGTGAGGAACCTAGGGACTTCGTATGTTAAACTATATACACCGATGTTTTTAAACTTCAGACAGTAAGACGCTTGAGCTTTGGTATTGAACTTAACTAAGTATTTCCCCGAATTCAATCAGGATAACATAGGGGAGGACCCTACCAGAGAAGTGATCGTTCTGCGAAATAGTCCTGGGGATATATTTTTTGGAGGTCCAAAAACTATCTGCGAATATAAAAACTATCCAAAAAAAATATCTGCGAATATAAAAACTATCCAAAAAAAATATCTGCGAATTCAGTCCAAGTGGGGTCTAAAGGTTTTGTGGGAGTCGATTCCACCTCAGGTTGCATGGACTTTCCATCCGTACGAGAGATGGAAACGAGTAACCAAGGCCGAGCAGCTAACTGCAGCTGGCCTAAAATATCCGGGTTAGTGACTAAAACAGGTTGTTTAACATTTTGTGAAGATTTATCTGTGCGTCTCTCTGGCTGCTGCAGAGGTGTAGTTTGCACAGCTTGCTGTGAAAGGGCAGGAGACAAGGATGGGTCGGTATTATGAGCACGATTATCTTGTTTGTCTTGTTTCTCTTGTCGAAGTTTTTTGTCATATTTCTTACCGGAGTTTTTTTTTTGACTTTCCAGGAGCAGGAGATTGTGACGATGAGTAATAAGTCAGCCACGTATCTCCTGGGGGGTCTGAAATATCATCAGACGAACCGACATTCCGGATAGAGTTTCTTGCACGCTTATCTGGTGGGAGGTAGCTGCTCATTTGACGGCTCCTCCCTTCCGACCTCCCCACCGAGGAAGATCACCGAGACTCGCTATTACAGCAAACGTCTTCTCAATCAAGATTAATTGTCACAATCAGGAAGGAAGAGAAAGCAACAAAGGAGAGATAATTGACAGTTCAGAAGAAGAAACAAATCTCTTGAAGTATGCAGTAAGTGAAAGGAAAAATTAAAGTAAGATTCTTCTTAATTTAAAGATAACAGGGAAGAGAGCAGAAACTGACGACCGGCGTGTCCGCCATCTTGTTTCGAATCCCCCAATTCTAATTCTATTTTGATCGTCTGATTCCCTGTTGACCTCCATGTTTTCAGAAATCGCTGGAAGTTCGCTTTGCATTCTGGGAGGAAAGTGATTGGTTCATTGGAGATTGTTGCTCTATGCGTAGACAAGCAACGCGAAAAGACGAGCTGAAATCTACTTCAAGCGAAAGTTAGCAACCGCTGCGCGACTCTGAGCTGCAACTCCATTACCATAACAACTAAACGCTGCGCGGCTTTTTTCACGTCGCGTTGCAGTTATGTAAACCCGCCTTAAAAGTGTGTCCTGCGAAAGGGCCTGCAGGGATGCTTGTTTGGATCCTAGGTTTGCTGCATTTGACTTAGTATTTAATGAAATGCTAGAAACTCTCAGAATGATATAAACTCTAAGTACAATGCACTGGAGGCGAAGGTTTTTGACGAGAAATTCAATGGAATCAACACGGAAATTCAAAACCCTCATACAGACGTCATCAACAAGATAAATGATTTTAGAAAAGCCTTTGAGAAATGTTCCGGGACTCCAAAGACAGGAAATTCCACGGAAGATAATAAGGTAAGAGAAAAATTTCAACCTATCTCGCTTGCTAACAAGGTGAATGAACTGGAGTCCATGGAAATAAGTGATGATCGTGACTGTTCGACAAACGGGGGCAACAAAAGAAGCCGTGATGGAGAAGTGGAAGACAGTGCATGGCCAGTTGTTCGTAGCAAAAAACTCAGAAGGGGGACGAGGACGGAAAATTCCCAGATTAGGTAAGTGAAAGGAAAGCTATTTACATTCTCCCTATTATCGTGAGACATCACGGGAAACCGATTAAGGAAGTGCTAACTGAGATAAAAAATCACGTAACGTTAGATAAGATTACTGCACATACCGGACGCTCAGACACTATCAAGGTTAAATGCCACGATGAGGAGACACATAAAACCCTCGTGTCAGGAATCAAAATGAATGGTGTGCTTAAAATCCAGCATCATAAGCTCAAATCTGAGAAACTGTTAAAATACGTTGTCCGTAATGTAGATATAACGTATGACATGGAAGATTTTTTGCTCAGATCTTAGAAACGCTAACTACTTCCCCGATAAGGCAGTTAGACTTATAAAAGCAAATGGTGAAGTTGAGATGCCAATGGTTCTAGTACTCCTACAAACACTGAGCACAATAAATTGGTACATTTCCTAAATTTAAAGCGCATTGATCCACTTGCTGTAACAGTTGAATTGTTTAGGGGCAACAAGAAGCCCTTACAATGTTACAATTGCTTACGTTTTGGGCACTTGTCCCAGGGCTGCACCGAGTCGCCGCGTTGCAACAAGTGCGCGGGCGATCACCAGTCAAGGGACTGCACCAATATAAAAGGAAAAGACCCTCCTAAATGTATTCGATGCGAAGGCCAGCACACATCGAGTTATACTAAGTGTCTCAAATACCTACAAGTTAAAAGGAATAGAACTTCCAAAGTAGCTGAAGGAAGAACTTTTGCATCCGTTTCTTCTTCTTCTATTGGTAAGGGAGTCGCTGACCACGACGAATTGGTTAAAATTCAAAGGTATCTGGGTAACCTAATGAATATGTTGAAGGATAGTGGCAAAGTGTTACCGCAGACCACTCAAACTGAGACAAGACAATAATCATGGATAGACACCCCTACAAAGTTATAAATCAAGGTAAGCTACGTTGCACTATATGGAATGCGAGGGGCATTCCTCGCAAGTGTCATGAGTTCTACGATTTCCTCACAAGCTGGAACATTGATGTTGCCTTCTTGTGCGAAACCCACCTCAAACAGAGTAAGGCTTTCAATCTACCAGGGTACTATGTTTACCGGAAAGATAGGCCCCCTAAAAAAGCTTCAGATCCAGGCTCTGGCGGGGTAGCTATTTTTGTAATCAGAGGTATTAAATCACACTAAGATTGTCACACCTAACCTTGTCAATATGGAAGCAGTTTCCATTGTCATCAAAGATGCTGATGTTGGAGAGGTCAGGTTTACTTCCCTATACAACCCACCCAGGCACAAGTTAGACCCTCGCGACTTGGATGAACTACTGTCTGGGCCCACCCCAGTCGTTATGCCGGGCGATTTGAATGCGAAACACCCACGCTGGAACTCCAGATGCACTAATCAAAGTGGCTTGGTACTTTATAGGTACATGGTAGATTAGATCGCCACTTCCGTTATTGGCCCTCTTGAAGATACATACTACTGTGATCACTCAACCGCTACTGACGTGCTCGACTTTGCTGTTCTCAAGGGGTTTTTCAAACCCTACAATATTTTTACAGTAAATGCCTTATCATCTGATCACCTACCAGTTGCACTAAATTTTGAGGGGATAAATATCGACCCGAGAATAAATCTTCGTTAAAAGCAGGACTGGAAATTTTTTAGAGAACTTATGAACGACAGTAACACTTCCTATCAGGATCTCGTCACCAGCAGTGACATTGACGAAAATATCAAAAAGGTCACTCACTCCATCAAGATGGCTACAAATTCTAGTGCTACTTCGATGGATTGCAAGCGGCCAGAACATCTGGAACTTTCTCCCTCCATCAGGCAACTCATCCACGAAAAAAAACCACTTCAGAATACTTTGGCAGCGTACCAGGTGTCTCCACTTCAAGACGAAGTACAACAGGCTATCCCGCAAGGTAAGTGATCAGATTAAGGATTTAATGAATCAAAGATGGAGCGACAAAGTTAAAAGTCTGTCCGTCCAGGATAACTCTATCTGGAGTATGGTCAGGGCCCTTAAAAGCAACAGGACTATTGTTCTCCCTCCTCTGCTTACAGAGGGTTGCGATTTCGTTAGCAATAACCAGGACAAAGCACAAATTATCGCCGATTCACTGATGAGCCAATTCTCTATGCCCAAAGAGGATGATCTGGTCAATATCATTCGTGAGGTCAAGGACGTGTGTGATAGGTATGGCCACACACAGCGCGCTCTTGGCTCTCCTGATGTCATTGGCACCTCTGAGATATTGGACATCATAAAGCGCCTGAAAAGCAAAAAGGCAGCCGGCATCCACCCATTACCAACAGTGCTCTCAAGAATTTGCCTCCCAGTGTTATCTGCATCATCACTAAGGTCATGAATGACTGCTGACTTAGCGGCCATTTCCCTAGTGCCTGGAAGGACTCAGTCATCATCATCATTCCTAAACCTGGACTGGATCGTGCTCTTCCCAATAGTTATAGGCCCATTAGCTTGTTACCCATGCTTTCGAAGGTCTTTGAGCGCACTATACTCAAGAGGTTCAACGAATACTGCGAGGCAAACAACCTCATTCGTATTGAGCAATTTGGCTTCCATCCAGGTGAAAGTGAAATAGGTGAAACTCCATCAAGTGAAATATGTACGACTGAACCCACCACTTTATCAAGTATAGCTTCAAACTCGCTTATTTCTAATTTCATGCAAAAAAATGATGTCCAAACGCAGAAATTATATGGTCACTGAAGACAGTGAAAAACCATTATTCTTATAACTCTGCAGAAGATATCAGTAGTCTTTTTTCTGCTGTGTTTCCAGACAGTAAAATAGCAAGTCAGTTTTCTTGTGGACCGAAAAAGCTAGCCTATATTATTAGTTTTGGTTTAGCACCATACTTCTAAAAACTATTAATAAAGTCCATTAATCAATTAGAACATTTTACTGTACTTTTTGATGAAACATTAAACAAGACCAAACAAGAGAAACAAATGGATGTGCATATAAGATTTTGGAACCAAGAACTTAATGAAGTATGCACCCGCTACTTCACTATTGTTTTTATTGGCCGCTCAACATCAGAGGATATTCTAAACGCTTTTAAGGAAGCTGCAGAAGATTTACACCAAGATAAAATCCTGCTGATGTCTATGGATGGCCCTGCTGTCAACTGGTCTTTTTACGAAAAGCTTCAAGAAAATGTTATGAATATCTATGGAAGTAAGATCCTTAATGTTGGCAGCCGTGATCTACATATTCTTAATAATGCATTTAAACATGGAGAATCAGAAAAACGGTGGAATATGTCCTCAATTATAAGCTCTTCATATCACTTATTCAAGGACTCCTTAGCCCGCCCCCTCCGTGGGCACTACCTTGACGTGGTGGAGGGGCTTGAGTGCCTCAGTGATGCTAAGGGCTATGCTGGATCGGGCCACCCATGCCAGACAGGCCTTAGCAGAGAGGCCAGACTAAAAGTGTCCGGTCGGTTGTGGACCCTCCCATAGGGACCGGTGCTCGCAATGGAGGCATGTTTTTTGACATGGCCTCCATTGCGACCAGTACGTCCACCTGCGTGTTTGCCGTGCGCAGCAACCCTACTTCTGGAGAAAGGGGGATCCTGGTGGTTGAGGGAAGGCTTTCCGGAACAACACACAACTTTGGCCCCTGCTTCTCGGAAGGATGGGAGGTCGGGATGAGCCCGTCCAGATCAATCGGCTGGTCGTCGCTCCTTTGGAGCTTCGGCCACAGGGTTAGGCGCTGCCTATATCCTCCTCGTATCCCTGGTGCCAATGTGCATCCCCTTGTTGGGCTCGGTGGTGGGTGGGGAGCGAGGGAGATGAAACTTTACTCAACTTACTATGGGTAAAAATAATAAGAATGCTAATCAAAAACAAAATAACGATCGTGCAGAGAGATCGAGTCGTAGACCGCCAAAAAACCCGAAGTTTTTGGTGATGAAGTTGGCAAGTGGGGAGTCGTTTAAGACCATCTTCCCATTTCTAATTTCAAAAGAACTTAAACGCCTCGTTGGGGATACGAAACATGTTAAGAGACTTTTCGATGGCCATCTTCTTATCGAAGTCTCTAAGGATAAGCAAGCCACCACCCTGCTATCCTTGAAAAAGTTTGCAGGGAAAGCCGTTTCGGTTTCTCCCCATGCAACTTTGAATTACAAGAAAGGTGTCTTCACGTGCCAGGACCTGGAAGGAATGGGGGACGAGGAAATCATTGCCGAATTGGGAGATCAATTTGTAGTTGACATTCGCCGGATCGCTCCAAGGAGGAATGGTGTTCCTCATCCTACGCATTCCTTCATTGTTACCTTTGAGGGAACAGTTTTGCCAGATACCATTTACATCGGTTATATACACTGTCACGTGAGACCCTTTATCCCCAACCCGTTGCGATGCTTCCAATGTCAGAAGTACGGCCACACGAGAGCAAACTGTCATTTTAATGCAGTCTGTTGCAAGTGTGGCCTGCCCGGACATGAGATGGAAGATTGTTCTAACGAGTTCCGGTGTTGTAATTGTAAGGGAGCCCATTCTGCCCTTTCAAGAGACTGTCCTATTTGGCGGAAGGAAAAGAAGATCCAAGAGGTTCATGTCCTCGGGGGTTTGTCTTTTCTGGAAGCACGTAGGCAGGTAGAACAGAATGAAGTCCGTAACTATGCAGCAGTGGTTGAGAGTCGTCCTTCTCTTAAGTCAGTTGAAACAATAACTGATTTGAGTATTGCAAACTTTTCTTGTGGAACTTCCACTTCCACAGAACCATCTGCTAGCACTAGTCGGACTTCGAAATCAATTGCACTACCTGGAACTCCTCCAAAAACTTCGGAGAGAGAAGATGGGAAGAAACGCTCGTCAGAGATGTCACCTTCCTCTGACCCCTCCAAAAAACGTGTAGTAGAGACTACACCAAACTCTTCAGTTCTGGGGAGAGGGCCAGACTTCCCTTTAAACATACAAGTGTCTCCTTTTGAGGAGATGGAGTTATCTCGAGAGTTTAAACCTACATCTTAAAACCTTCATCATGGCACTGTTACAATGGAACCTTAATGGATTCTTCTGCCGCTTAGAAGACCTGAAGCTTTTAGTCAATAAGTTCTCCTTCTTATTATTGGCTTTGCAAGAAACGTTCCTCTTGCCATCCCAGTATCCGATCCTAAAAGGGTTTAATTTTATAAGGAAGGATTATACAATGGGAAATAAAGCCTGTGGCGGTGTTGCCATCTTAGTTCAAAGATCCTTGCCTTTTACTACCATTAATTTAACATCGAATCTTCAGGCGGTAGCAGTTAGAGTGTTATTCAAAGACCTCTCCCCTCGAACCGTTTGTTCACTGTATCTACCTCCGGATCAATATACGGACGAAACATCTTTGTTATCTCTACTGTGTGAACTTCCAAGCCCCTTTCTAGTTCTGGGTGATTTTAAGGCCCATAACCCCATTTGGGGGTCTATAAAGCTCTCTGAAAGAGGATATATGATAGAAAAAGTTTTGAATGCTTTTAACATCAATTTGTTAAACGATGGCTCTCCAACATTCCTCCACTCAGCCAAAGGCTCTCTGTCATGCATCGATATATCTATATCCTCTTCATCTTTTACACCTAACTTAGCCTGGAGCGTATTCTCAGATTTACATGGTAGTGACCATTTCCCGATAAATATTTCCCTGAGCTCTTCTACTTTTTCCAACCCTCTACCACGTTGGAAATTGAATAAAGCAGACTGGCAGGTCTTCCAATCCCATCTACAGTTTGAGAATAAATCACCCTTTCCATCTGTAGATGAGGCTGTAGAGGATTTCACTACCCGTATCCTCCATGCGGCAGAACAATCCGTTCCAAAATATCGATCCTCTTCCACGAAAAGGTGGAATGAAGAATGTGCCCTAGCGGTTCGAGAACGTAAGAGAGCTCTCCGCATTTTCTCCGTACAACCAGCTCTTGAGAATCTTATCACTTACAAACAGAAACGGGACAGTTGTAAACTAATCATTTCCACAAATAAGAAACTCTGTTGGAGGGATTATATTTCCTCCATTAATAGGAACACCCCTCTTCAAACCATATGGAACATGATTAGGAAAATAAATAGGAAAAGACTCCCGGATAAACTTCCTCCTCTCATTGAAAATGGTCATACATACTTTGACCCAAAGGAGGTAGCTAATATCCTCGGAAGGACATTTGCTGAGGTTTCACAGATAAAACATTACTCAGCCTCCTTTCAAAGACCCCTCCGTGGGCACTACCTTGACGTGGTGGAGGGGCTTGAGTGCCTCAGTGATGCTAAGGGCTATGCTGGATCGGGTCACCCATGCCAGACAGGCCTTAGCAGAGAGGCCAGACTAAAAGTGTCCGGTCGGTAGTGGACCCTCCCAAAGGGACCGGTGCTCGCAATGCAGGCATGTTTTCGACATGGCCTCCATTACGACCAGTACGTCCACCTGCGTGTTTGCCGTGCGTAGCGACCCTACTTCTGGGGAAAGGGGGATCCTGGTGGTTGAGGGAAGGCTTACCGGAACAACACACCACTTTGGCCCCTGCTTCTCGGAAGGATGGGTGGTCTGGATGAGCCCGTCCAGATCAATCGGCTGGTCGTCGCTCCTTGGAGCTTCGGCCATAGGGTTAGGCGCTGCCTATATCTTCCTCGTATCCCTGGTGCCAATGTGCATCCCCTTGTTGGGCTCGGTGGTGGGTGGGGAGCGAGGGAGATGAAACTTTACTCCATTTACTATGGGTAAAAATAATAAGCAGATTAAACAAACTAATAATAGTTATCGTGATAGGAGACCTAGTAGAAGACCGCCAAGAAATCCGAAGTTTTTGGAGATGAAATTGGCAAGTGGGGAGTCGTTTAAGACCATCTCCCCCTTTTTAATTTCTAAAGAACTCAAACGCGTCGTTGGGGATACGAAACATGTCAAGAGACTTTTTAATGGCAATCTATTGATCGAGGTTGTTAAGGATAGGCAAGCCACCACCCTGCTATCCTTGAAAAAGTTTGCAGGGAAAGCCATTTCGGTTTCTCCCCATGCAACTTTGAACTATAAAAAAGGTGTTTTCACGTGCCAGGATCTGGAAGGAATAGAGGATGAGGAAATCATTGCCGAATTGGATGATCAATCTGTTGTTGACATTCGCCGGATCGCTCCAAGGAGGAATGGTGTTCCTCATCCTACAAATTCCTTCATTGTTACCTTTGAGGGAACAGTTTTGCCAGATACCATCTATGTCGGCTATATCCAATGTCACGTGAGACCCTTTATCCCCAACCCGTTGCGATGCTTCCAATGTCAGAAGTACGGCCACACGAGAACAAACTGTCATTTTAATGCAGTCTGTTGTAAGTGTGGCCTGCCTGGACATGAGATGGAAGATTGTTCTAACGAGTTACGGTGTTGTAACTGCAAGGGAGCCCATTCTGCCCTTTCAAGAGACTGTCCTATTTGGCGGAAGGAAAAGAAGATCCAAGAGATTCGTGTCCTTGGGAATCTGTCTTTTCCGGAAGCGCGTAGGCAGGTAGAACAAAATGAAGTCCGGAACTATGCAGCAGTGGTTAAGAGTCGTCCTTCGATTAAGTCTGTTGGAACAATGACTGACTTGAGTATCGCAGACTTTTCTTGTGGAACTTCCACCTCCACAGGACCTTCTGCTAGCACTAGTCGGACTTCGAAGTCAGTTACACCACCTGGAACTCCTCCAAAAACTTCGGAAAGGGAAGAGGGTAAGAAACGCTCGTCAGAGGTGTCACCTTCCTCTGACCCCTCCAAAAAACGTATAGTAGTTTCTACTCCAAATTCTCCAGTTCTGGGGGGAGGGCCAGACTTCCCTTTAAACTTGGACGTGTCTCCTACTGAGGAGATGGAGTTATCCCGGGAGTTTAAACTTTCATCTTAAAACCTCCATCATGGCACTGTTACAATGGACTCTTAATGGATTCTTTTGTCGCTTAGAAGACCTGAAGCTTTTAGTTAATAAGTTCTCCTTCTCCTTATTGGCTTTGCAAGAAACGTTTCTCTTGCCATCCCAGTATCCGACCCTAAAAGGGTTTAATTTAATAAGGAAGGACTATACAATGGGAAATAAAGCCTGTGGCGGTGTTGCCATCTTACTTCAAAGATCCTTGCCTTTTACTACCATTAATTTAACATCGAATCTCCAGGCAGTAGCAGTTAGAGTGTTATTCAAAGACCTCTCACCTCTAACTGTTTGTTCACTGTATCTACCTCCGGATCAATATACGGACGAAACATCTTTGTCATCTCTACTGTGTGAACTTCCAAGCCCCTTTCTAGTTCTGGGTGATTTTAACGCCCATAACCCCATTTGGGGGTCTATAAAGCTCTCTGAAAGAGGATATATGATAGAAAAAGTTTTGAATGCTTTTAACATCAATTTGTTAAACGATGGCTCTCCAACATTTCTCCACTCAGCCAACGGCTCTCTGTCATGCATCGATCTATCTATATCCTCTTCATCTTTTACACCTAATTTAGCCTGGAGCGTATTCTCAGATTTACATGGTAGTGACCATTTCCCGATAAGTATTTCCCTGAGTTCTTTATCCTTTTCCAACCCTCTACCACGTTGGAAATTGGATAAAGCAGATTGGCAGGTCTTCCAATCCCATCTACAGTTTGAGAATAAAACACCCTTTCCATCTGTAGATGAGGCTGTAGAGGATTTCACTTCCCGCATCCTCCATGCGGCAGAACAATCCGTTCCAAAATGTCGATCCTCTTCCACGAAAATACCAGTGCCATGGTGGAATGAAGAATGTGCCCTAGCGGTTCGAGAACGAAAGAGAGCTCTCCGCATTTTCTCCGCACAACCAACTCTCGAGAATCTTATCACTTATAAACAGAAAAGGGCCAGTTGTAAACTAATCATTTCCACAAATAAAAGACTCTGTTGGAGGGATTATATTTCCTCCATTAATAGGAACACCCCTCTTCAAACTGTATGGAACATGATTAGGAAAATAAATAGAAAAAGACTCCCGGATAAACTCCCTTCTCTCACTGAAAATGGGCATATACACTTTCACCCGAAGGAGGTAGCTAATATCCTCGGAAAGACATTTGCTGAGGTTTCACAAATAAAACATGACTCAGCCTCCTTTCAAAGACAAAAACGTATTGAAGAATCGCATGTTATAAACTTTAAATCTCGAAACTTCGAGAAATATAATCTCCCGTTTACTTCGCGGGAACTGCATTTTGCCCTTCGTTGTTCCAGAGATTCTGCACCAGGCCCAGATGGAATCTTATACGCTTTCCTGAAACATCTCACGAGGGAAGCTTATGCTCATCTTCTCTCTTTATATAACTACATTTGGTCATTAGGAGAGATTCCAACTTTGTGGAGAGAAGCAATTGTTATTGCTATTCCCAAACCAAATAAAGATCACTCCTGTGCTTCAAACTATCGACCAATTGCGCTAACCAGCTGTCTATGCAAAGTCTTGGAAAGGATGGTCTCTGTCCGATTTATCTGGTACCTGGAAAAAAACCACCTGCTGTCTAGGTTTCAGTGCGGTTT
>JAHWFO010066584.1:0-18414 GCA_023313115.1 Rhysida immarginata
CCATATTGCATCATCATTTTATGTTCATTGTTATAATTCTTGGAAAGAATTGCTTTATCATTGCATCATCATTTTGAGCTCATTGTTATTGGTGAATTGCGTGTTGAAACCATTGTTGATACCTATTGTTGCACAAACTTTTATTTGCATTGTTGGTCATGAGATATATATTGTTGGTCCGTGCAGAGTGTTTGTGAATTGCGTGTTGATACTATTGTTGCAAAAACTTTGTCTTGCATTGTTGGTCATGCGATATTTCTCATTAATATGCCCTGCCATAACCATGAATATCGATTTTTTATCAATAATTATTATTTTTTCGAAATCTGAAGTAGACAGTGACCTTCCTCATGCTTTGAAGGTCATGTATGCGAAATTTCATCAAGATCGGACTAAAACTGTAGATTTGTATAAAAAACAGACCCACAGACAGACAGACCCACAGACAGACCCACAAACATCCTTCTTTATATATATAGATAGAGTGACCTTCCTCATGCTTTGAAGGTCATGTATGCGAAATTTCATCAAGATCGGAATAAAACTGTAGATTTGTATAAAAAACGTACACACAGAACCACAGACCCACCCACAGACCCACAGACGCACAGACCCACAAACATCCTTCTTTATATATATAGAAGATTATTATTATTGTTGTTGTTGTTGTTATTTTTGTTGTTGTTGTTTGGGAAAACCAAACTCGGATCAAGTCCGGAAATCAAGTGTCAGAGGCGGACCTAAGAGAGGGGCAAGCCTAAGGGGTCAAATGCACTCGTGGAAGTATTAATGTTTGGGTGTAGGAATTTCCTTACTATGTGACATGTGTTTAGAATTGTGGTTTTCTGTAAAGTTTTGTATAAGTGTGGGTTTAAATTTAGTGTCGACAGGCTTTTGTGTAGTGAGTGGCAGAAAGAACGACAGGAACAATGGCGTTTTTTATTTCGTGTGCAAGGTAAGTATATTTAGTGATTTTGACAGAGTACGCCTTTTGTACATTCTGTGTATTGGGGATGGAGATATCAATTATGTAGGTTACTTTGTTTTGCTTATTTACTAGTGTAATGTCTGGTCTGTTATGCAGGATAGTTTTGTCACTGATTATAGCTCTGTCAAAATGTAGTTTATATATGGTGTTCTTTAAGAGTGTCTGGGATATATTTATAGTATGGAATGTGGAAGTCTCTAAGCTTGTGTATTTTAGCTAGATGTTGATGTATGATGTTGGTTACCTGGTTATGTCTGTGTAAATAATCTGTCTGCGTGAGTAATTTGCAACTGGATATGATGTGTTGGATGGTTTCCTCTGCGATATGGCATTTCCTGCAAGACCCATCAGTCGAATATTTGATATATTTTCTGTAAGCTTTTAGTGTTAAAATCTGGTCTTGTATGGCAATCATGGATCCTTCAGTTCCCCCAAAGAGACTCTCTTCACTCAACCAAAACTTCGACGCTTTTTGGCGATGTTGAGGTTAGAAGGATGTCTACCGTGGAGTTGCTTTCCGAGCCATGATTGAAGTTTAGTGCATGTTGTAGGAATGTTATGGTTGTTCTGTATGCTGTTCAGATTCAAAAGTGTGTATTTTGTATTAGCCATGCAGACTGCTTTGTGTAATGGTGATGTGTGTTGTTTACTGTAAAAGATTTCTCTGAGTGACTGAGTCTGTTTCTGGTGTAGATCTATTATATCAATGACAGAGTCCTTAAAGGAGGCAGGGTGAGTCTTTCAATAGATGTTTGTGGATGGTGCTTTCTGTGCTTTGTAAGTAGTTTACCTTGTTTCCTTCCAAGTCCCTCAAGTTGTGTGTGTGTCCACTGTATGACTCCAAAGGAGTAGGAGAGTATTGGGGTGGCACAAGTATTAATAGCCTTGGTTAAATTTCTGGAATTTAAATTTGTTTTAAGTATTGCCTCTAGCCTATGAAGATATTGTTAATGTGTGTATTCTTTGTGTTTTTGCTCCAGAAGCTGGCTTGTTTAAATCCTATATAGTTGTAAAAGTCTTCATTCTTCATAGCATCAACGTGACCTGGTTCTTCTAATGTGAAGCTCCCTTCCCTGAGTACTCCATTTTCAATGTGAATAGTTTTGCATTTGTCCAACCCATATTGCATGTATAAGTCTTTTGAAAAAGTTTTTGTAATGCCAAGTAACTGGTTCAATTGTGTTTATGTGGAGGCGTAGATTTTCATGTCGTCCATGTAGAGTAAGTGTGAAAGCGTGTAGTGGCAGCGTTTATTGTGTTTAATCGTGTAGCTGTAAGTTGTGCTGTTCAGTCCGTTTGAAAGTGCATTTAGTGCAAGACAAAACCAGAATGGGCTCAGTGAGTCACCCAGGAAATGCCCCGGTTTACCTGAATTTGTCAGTCGTGATGGTTCACTGTTGAGTGTGAGGTGTAGTGTAGTTCTCCAATGCAGCATTGTACTTTCTATAAATGTGATAAGTGTAGGATTTATTTTATACAATTGTAGTGTATATAAAAGCCATGAGAGTGGGGACACTATCAAAGGTCTTTTTGTAATCAGTGTAGGCTGCATGGAGGTGTCGATATTTATTGTGAGTTTGCCGTAGGACTAAACTTTCTATCAGGAATTGCTCCTTACAACCCATGTGATTTCTACGGCATCCCTTTTGTTGCTCAGTGAGAATGTTGTTTGTGTCTATGTGTGTATACATTTTGTTTGCGATACAGGAAGTTATTATTTTGTAAAGTGTAGGCAGGCATGTGATAGGTCTATATTGTGTGGGATTTGTAGTGTTATGTGACTTTGGTACCATGTATGTCATTCCTTGTGTGAGAAAATGTGGCAATATCTGTGGTGTTTGCAAAGTGTTGGAGATCTGTTTTGCAAGGATCAGATGCAAACAGCTTATACCAGAAGTTCTGAATGCTTTCTACACCTGAGTTTTCCAATTGTGAGTACGTTTAATGACTTGTGAGAGTTCATCTGCTGTTATGTTAGTATAAGGCATGTTTGGTAGTGTGGATGCTAATTGCTCCTTTTCCCTGATCCAGCTAGCTTCCCTATTATTTTCAACTGAGACAGACCAAAGAGACAACCAATAATGTTGGAATGCTGTTTGTGTTATCAGACCAGTGTTTTGTGTGTGTGTATAATCTTTGTTTAACTGATTATTAGAATGCCTTCTCATTGTTTGCGAATAACTTCTGCTGTTTGCGCTGAGTGCATATTTTGTTATCTCTTCAGGCGTTGTGTTTTTGCAGCTAACGTTTGTTTTAATGTGTCCATATATTCTGTAATGTGTTGATTGTGCTGCCCGTGTCTAATGTGTGTTTTAATTTTCTTAAATAACTGTCTGAAGCGTTTGTTCTGCTTTGATGAAGAGTTGCTTTTAGTGTACTCTGTAAGTCTACCTAACTGCTTGCGGATTTCGTCAATCTCAGACTCAATCCGCTTTTGCCATTTAAGTTTCTATTGGGTGTATAATTTTTGTGTGTGTTTATGGATTGTTTTCCTACCCAATGCTAATGATCCCGCTATTGTACAATTGGAAATGTTTAATGCTAAATTAGGGCATGTAAAATATAAACAACTCGTAACGATTGGCATGAATGAATATATTAGAGTAATGAATATTTAACTGTAATAGCCCCAGTGTAAATAAGTAGGTGTATATATTCTAATGATAGATTTTCTTTAATTTACTGTGGTAAGTTATATGCATTCATGTAAAATAAAATTTCCCCTGTTTTGCTGTTTATGTTTATTTTAGGTATACTTGGTCTTTGTGTGGGATCTCTTCCCGTGTAAACTGTAAGGTATCTTTGTAGGGTGTCATTTAATGTTTCAATAAGTTTAATATTCATGCTGTGTTGCGGATTAATATCATGGTGAAGTTCATTGTTGAGTGTGTGTTCTTCAAGTTCAATAGTGATGTCAGTATTAGTGTTTGAATCTGTGTGTTGACTGTCATTTTGTGTAGAGGGCTCGCGTTCTTGTATGTGTTATGCAACTGCTTGCTTTATTTTCTGTACCGCGGATAAGGGCATTAAATTGTTCATAACAATTGTGCGACGCTGATCTGCAATGCGTTGTTCAGTGAGTGTGATGTGATATGTCTCTTTGAAAGTGTTATATAAGCGTTGTCTGTAAGCTGTAGTCTCAGTTTCCAATTTAGTGACTGCATAGTAAACTCGCATGATAAATTGGTTTATATCATTGGTCCATTTCATGCGTGGCGTGGCTTGCCTGCCTTAGTGGTCGAAGGCAAAGAAGCTCTTGAAACACTAGGGACAGGTTGTGGCATTGCAGCACCCGAACAGGGATTGGTGCTGGTTTCACCACCAGTGGCCCTGGGTGATTGTTGCATATTTTTCGAACGTAAGCCTCTGCCTAACCCACGAGCACGAACCTTGGTAACCCTAGTGACGTCCGAGCCGGTATTAGATAACGCATTAGCACTAATCATAGTGATCACCAAAAAATGGGTGGTCCTGTTAGCCATCTCCACCATCAGCAGGCCCTTGGCCGATGTAATCAGCTCATCAGGCCTACTAGGTCATCTGGATTAATCTAAGGGTAGGGTAGATCACACCTGTTAACCAGGGCCATCTCCCTCAGATGTTGCTCCCCTCGTACGACGCGGACATAGGGCCACACGAGGGTTATTATTATTAATAATAGACTACATTGTGTTGTTAATATACAGGGTGATTACAAAAGAACTTCACACTTTTAAAAATTTATTACATTAAAGCTATTCAGAATATAGACACACCACATACGGATTGTTAAAGAAAAACTCTTGAAGTTTATTGTGACACAGTTAAAGATGTTCAATATGCCCCCGTGTAGTCGAATTCGCCGCAAACCCGCATTAACATGTCTCCATGAATCCCACGTATCGCTACCGTAATGCGTTCTTTCAGTTCGTCTAGGTCACGGGGAAGGGGTAGGGTGAAGACCTTGTCCTTTACACACCCCCATAAAAAGAAATCACAGCGGTGGATTGATCGAGCAAACAATAACCTGGAACTTGCAAAGTGGCCACCGCCTCACATCTTGTGATTTCTTTTTAGGGGGTGTGTAAAGGACAAGGTCTTCACCCTACCCTTTCCCCGTGACCTAGACGAGCTGAAAGAACGTATTACGGTAGCGATACGTGGGATTGATGGAGACATGTTAATGCGGGTTTGGGACGAATTCGACTACCGCATTGATGTATGCCGTGTCACGACAGGGGGGCATATTGAACATCTTTAACTGTGTCACAATAAACTTCAAGAGTTTTTCTTTAAGAACCATTATGTGGTGTGTCTATATTCTGAATAGCTTTGATGTAATAAATTTTTAAAAGTGTGCAGTTCTTTTGTAATCACCCTGTATAGTTTATCATGTATATTAGTGCAAATATGATATTTACCCAATGAATGAATGCATACTCGTTAAAGAGGAAACTGTTACTAACTTAAGTTAAATTCTTTCCCTATCCATCGTCACATTTGCAAAGCAGTCAGGCAGTAAAGAGTAGGAGTCAGTGAGGAAAGAAGAGCTCTTAAGTGGTTAAGATGGCGAAAGTGATAATGGCAAAGTTTCCTAATCCTCTGGTGGAGATGTTGGATTTGTTTCATCGGGAAACATGAAGCGAGGTCTGTCATACAGTAAAAACACCTCTTTAATAAATTTTGAAACTGGATGAAATTAGTTACTTATTATGGATATTTTCCTTGCTAACTTTTGTGATCTCCTCACCTTTCAAGCGTTATTGTTTTCATGAGGTCTTCCAAGATCGGGTGGTATTTGGGAAAAGGAAAATAAGGCAAACAATAGATCAAACAATTTATTAGGATTTGACGTTTTATGTAGTTTAGCCAAAGAACGTTAAGGAAAAGAATGAAAGCTCTACTTGATTTACAAGGGGGCATTACGACCTCGGAATTTTAGTTTAATACGAGACTTCGTGTAGTTGTAGTGTACCTTTTTAAATATACTTAAATATTAAGGCGCACTATTCAGCCAATTTTGAAAAAAGACGGTTTAAAGTTTCGAGCACCATACCTATGGGAAAGCTTTCCTCCTTGATTGTAAGTGATCCGATAGTTCAGATCAAACTATGAGGTGGCGGGTTCGAATTCCAGTTGTAACAATTTTTTTTTACCCAAATAATTATTAAATATATTATATTTACAAATTTATTTGTGACAACCAACTTTTTCACAAAATTTTCCTTTTCTCAAAATTATTACACTTATTTTTATTGTTACAAGTTTCTACGGTGTAAAAAGTATTTTCTGCAAAATATTTTGTATAGAATCAACATTTTAAAAGCAATAAGTATTTTATTTTATTTTTCGAGGTGGCGGGTTCGAAAGGGAAATCTTTGTGAATATAAACGAGGTGTGCATTTCAATGGATTTTCTTAAAACCCCTTGTTCTTGTAAAAAGTCCTCATTTATTATATGCTGAAAAGCATATATTGGTTTCGCTCTGTTTGTGTGTCCGTCTGTCTGTCTGACGATTACTCGAGAATGCTTTAACCTTTTCAAATTCTGCTTTCGCTCTTCGATAGAGACCCTTCCTGAGCTCACCTGATTAGTTTGTGATTGAAATCGGCCTAACAGTCACGTGACTATTGAGGCCCAAACTCCCCCATTAAATTTTTTTTATTGGCAATATAAGGCATGTAGCATGTAATTCGAACGGGAATGACGAGCACAAGACGAATGTGACATTCTTTTCGATTTTCGAAATGCTACATCCGAGAAAATGACCCCCAAAAAGTACTAAAATGAGCCCTCATTACGAGCTTTAGCTAAAGCTATGTATAAGAACTAGCAGAGACACCCGGCGTTGCCCGAGATAATTACAGTTGTAGGTTAACCAGAACAACCTCATGAAGTTAAATAATCAATAATTCTACAATTTACTTCTTTAGACGAAGCAGTTGTTCAGATGTTTCCGATGCCCGGATAACTTTTTGTCATCTCTGCCCAATATTCATTCATTTCTTCGCTGGCATTTCGATAGATATGAATTATTGTTATAATCCTTCGAAAGATTATTATAGGATATAACACCATATGGTTGTTGGTTTGAAGAGTTGAGTCCATGTATGCTTTGTTATCGGTTATGTCGCCAACTGTAGCTCGAACGAAAGGACTGCCTCCTCTGTCATCTTTCAATCTTTCTCAATAGTCTGCTAACTCTCCATTATCTCCAGTTACGGATCATTATTAAATATTTCCAAGAAAACGTTAACTTCTAAGAAAAGCCCGAACAACAGGAATTCTACGTATTGTTACAGTGTCAATTTTGTTTTATAATTCTCAGAGGTGGGATGTAACCATCATTCTTAATGAACTTACTTATATTGCACACTTTGCCCGGGCTTTACTTATCCTCTTGTTGTTCTGTCTCAGATTAAAATGTTATCCATCCTCACCCCCAGGGAGCATCACAGGATACTTTAGACCAGGGCTGTCCAACTCGTGCATTTTGCCCGCGTGCAACATAAAATGCTCGCGGACAAAGCTCACGGGCAAAGCCGAGGCGATAGTCCAAAACTCAGGAGGGGAGTGGGTATAGTTTTCCTATGCAGTGTTACCAGACTTTAGGGGGCGATTGCATTAAATGAGGCATTATTTCTTTTGTTACTGATACTTGCTTGTATTTTGTCTCGCATAACATGGCGCATAAAATCACTGAACCAGTATTTAAACCATTGGAAGAATATGTTTTTTTTTTCCATTGTTCACAGATCGGATTCGAAATTTTTAATATGTAATCATGCCCTCCGGGGGGGGGGGGGATATAATTCTACCTGACACTGTAACAATACGTAGGAAAACGTAGGAAAACGATAAAATTGTCACATTAAAACGAAGGAAATATAATGGTAAGCTGTCTTTTTTTTCTTTTTTTACAATGTCGAATTGATAATTAGCAACTCGACTTTAAGGAACTGATCAACATAATGGGCAACAGGGGGTAAGGAAGATTACTCGCGTGCACGGGCGCTGCCCGCAGACAGAAATCTTGAACAGGCCTGCTTTAGACCTATCTTTTAAAATTTCCCTTGTCCTTGACGTAGAAGCTCTTTTACCCTCCTGCTCTAGCGGAGCTTCCGTTGTTCAGATGTTTCCAATGCCCTGATAGCTTTTTATCTTTCTGTTGCAAATTTCACTGATCAATACTCGTTCTTTCTCGTACTTTTGCCAAACACACAAATTTTTGCCAGTCGTCTGGACGTTTTTAGGAAGCTCAAGGGAGACCTATGTTTGTAGTGCCACACCAGTTAATGTGTTAAGTATATAGTGCAACACAAGTTAATATGTTAAGTATACAGTGCAACACCAGTTTATGTGTTAACAAACTTTCAACCCCCCTTTCCCCATCTTAGGGGTTGAATTTCGAAAAACCCCTTCTTAGTGCTCACTTACATTTTGTAAGAACCTTTGTACAAAATTTCAAGTTTCTAGGCCTTATGGTTTGGGCCGTGCATTGATCACTCACTCAGTTTCTTCTTGTATATATATATATAGATACAACCATAATCAATATCTTTGTGTCCGGCCGGCCATCGTTTGCACGAAACGTGAAAATGGAAGAACTCAACTGCGATATATCAACATTTGATGAGCTCTCGTGGGCCCCTTAAGGCACGTGCACTAATGTTAAGGATATGAACTTAGGGCATGTAATATATCAATCGATTTGTACCGACGAGTTCTGAAGTGAATACAGTGTTATTTTTTGTTTATCACTTAAACATTGTTGATGGCAGCTTGGATCACTTGCCCGTTATGAAGCTTTGTCGATACACGTGCTCATTTCGTTTTAAAATTCAGTGCCGTTAGGCCTATTGTAAAATGTGACTAATTAATGTTAAGGCGATTGTTGAAAATGGCTCATTAATTTTAGGCCTATAGTCAAAAATAGCTAATTAATTTTAGGCCTATTGTTAAAAATAGCTAATTAATGTTAGGCCTACTGTTAAAAATGGATAAATAATATTATCGGTAGAAGGGTGGATCATAATACTGTTCCTATTGATTAAACAGGTGGTGGCCTTACATATAACAGAGGGACATCAGGAGTTCCAACTAGTTTCGCCATTTATTCTCGGCTTTGTCAAGGATATATACAGCAAGACGACAATCGACAATCGAACAGTGAAGTGTACATTTGTTAGGATGGGACGAAAGCAGCGCTTTCACAAAGCTCATCCAACCAGAATAAACTCCAAATGAAATACACTGAGGTAGTCAAGAAGCCTAACCAACCCAAGCGGTCTTCCATATTATACAAAAAAAAATAAGATTGACGATTGTCAGAAACAAAAAACAAACGAAATAAAAAAAAATACAAGGAGAAATAAGATTATCACATTTTCCAGTAGTCTGGGAAAGAGACGTTGCTAATATCTTCAAAATTGATGTCAAGAACGTGCCTCGGTTTACGATACTTCGTATGCCAGTTCATATTCATTGAGTTCTTCAGTAACCCTTTCACAAGCTTATTGTCGTGAGTCTTCATCTTCTGTATCATAATCAAAAGGAGATCCTGTATAAATTTTCCGATATGGGCCATGTTTAAATCCAAGTGGATGGATTCGTTTTTCACCGTTCTTCTGTACGGCTGGGCAATGGTCCTCAGGGTAACATTCTGGAATGACTATAGTTCACTCCATCTGGTTTTACAGATAGTCGCCCACGCAGCAAGAGGCATGCAAGCCTTTATATACAGAACAGTGGTACAAATTATGCATATACATGAACCAATAGGATACAAAAGAATTAAAGAGGAAGTAATGGCCAACAGGATAAATAGAAAAAGCACAGATTTTGAATTATACTAGCCAATAGAATAAAAAGGGTGAAAACGCTAATTTTTATAAATTATACAAAAAGAAAATATACAAAGGGATGGTGCGCGTTTACGTGGACCGAAAAGAGAATTATCCGGTTGTCTGAGGACAAGAGGATTTACAGAAAAATAAATAGGCAAGAAATAACAAAATGCAAAGGAAAACATAAACCATAATAAAGAAACCGAGAAAAAAAGAGATCATAATAGATCAGATAAAGAGTTAAGTATTGCATATACATTAAAGTCTGTTTAATAATGGCCTTCTCCGAAACGAAAGGCCATTGAGTCAATTCCTTTAACACACAAGGTATATTAATCTTGTAGATTGACTTCCTAAAATTTCAACCAAATCCTTTATTACAGTCCGTGCGGTCCCCTTGTAAATTCGTGATTTTATGCTCACAGGTAAAACTGTGACTTCTACTTTCTGTTATCAGTGATTTTTACCCGTGAACGTGGAATCATGACTTGTTTTTTTCCTGCGACTTAGACAAACGGTGATGATGGTTATCGAATGTGGCGTCGAAGTAGGCATACTCTGATGGGTATAACCAAAATATATATTCTATAATCACGATTTGTAAATAACATAATGAGAGTGTATATAATTTCGTTTTTGAAAACCTT
Organism: Rhysida immarginata; assembly: GCA_023313115.1. NCBI lineage: Eukaryota > Metazoa > Arthropoda > Chilopoda > Scolopendromorpha > Scolopendridae > Rhysida > Rhysida immarginata. The sequence goes on from JAHWFO010066584.1 coordinate 10,461, forward strand.
TATTATCATGAATATCTCACTCCCCTTTAAAAAATAAATTGCTTGTTTACTTACGGATTGCTTGCTTACTTATCCACAAATTGTCTACCTGCTGAGAAATTTGTACTCCAATAAGTGTGTGTATTCAAATATTGAAAATAATTGAAAATTAAATGTTATTATTCTAGAAAAAATTATGATCCTTTATTCATTATTTACGTAATTTAGCAAACAAATATTACTTATTTATTTGACTTTAACAATACATCTATAATAATTGCGAAAATAACTGTAAAAATCACTGGTAACAGTTTCGAAGATTCGAGAGTAGCAGTGATTACTTGTGAAATATCACTATCAATGAAAAAAATCACAGGTAGTGAAATCACGCTCATTACTATTAGGGTGTAAGTTCTTATTTTGATTGTCATATCGCGATCGCACACGTTTTGTTGCGTCCCGCATTGCAATGCGAGATATAACCATGGTGTGAGCCACTGTGAATTCCCAAAAGTTGAAAGTAAACTTTAAACAACATGGATTGTTAAGCTAAACATGGGGAAGGACGTCACCAAAAGCGTGGTCGTATGCAGCCGTCATTTTGAGAATGCTTGTTATTTTTTGTTGATTTTCTGGTTTTGGAAGTTGTTGATTCCTTCGCGATTGATGTAAAGCAAAGTGGCTATGCAATGCTTGCAGTTTCCGCTCAGTACAGTTTTACATGTACAAGTTATGATAAAATTGGTTTCGTTTGAAAAATTACCTATTCTGCATCGTATCTTATGTGGGATATCACTCAGCCTGCTATTTTGCAAACTAAATGCAGTAATGTGCATTTGCAAGTCCGATTTTGCAGTTAACCAACAAATGATGTACTTGGCCTTCAGTTCTTATTTCCCTATTTCTAGCAGCATCCACATACGAAAATATTGATAGTAAAACTATTTCTCTCCATCGTATATGATTTCTTCATCACGATCGGGTCACACGTTACCTTTCTCCGTTCGCCATCTTGAATTTCATGTGGCGACACCTATAGGGGCTGTTTTTCGCGAATACTTTCTTTGGTTTAGCCACAATATTTAATTTTTATGTTTTTTTATTCTGTAACCACATTGTTACTGTAAACGATGATATCAATTATTGAACATAATTGGCAAGTGATCATTATTGCGCATTTTTGTTATAAGAAAGGGAAGTTAAGTTTTATTGCGAGACGATTATTTTTCTGCCCTCTCGAAAATAAATGACTGACAAGGGAAGGCATGGATATGCGAGACTGTAAGGAGCAAAAGGACAAGTATAGGGCAGGAAATCGAACATAAGCAAGGATTTTCATGGATTTTGGTACGGCAGGAAATATTCGTCGGTGATCTGAGATATTATTGATGTAGCGCGACGGATTTTCGCTAGAAGGAACGGAATTACAGATATCAAGACTTTCCAGCCATCTTGGAGTAGAATGGAACCCAGATGATCTGTTGAGCCCCATCGTTTGAAGGTAATTATTGTAAATAGATTGCATATTGGAGTTTAAATGAACGATTTGGAATTAATTGCCATTGTAATTGGAATCTTTTTTCCAAATTCCCAAATGGTTGAATACTGTCATCTGGATCGACGTTGATGTATCCAAAGGGGTTTCGTCGACCTGGCAATGAAGAAAGGAAAGCTGTGGATTCTTTTCATTCAGGAAAACCCATGATGTGTTGGACCCTCCCTTAAGCCGTAGGAACTCTTTGGTAATATTAGAATAGAAATATTTGCTATAACGTGGATCTGACCCCTAAAAGCAAGCTCAGTCCCTCATGAAATGGTTCCCCGTATTGTTTTATTGTTGAACTGAATAAACATTCTTTTCCTATACGACTGTGTCAATTTAATGAAGCGTCGCCAAACAATGTAAAACGTCATTGAAGTAAAATGAAGACATGTTCTGTTTGACTTTACAAATACAAGATCGATCATTTAGAATTTAGTGGCCACCGGTTCCTAGGTGTCATTCATTGACGAGGAGGCTTGTTTACAAGTACCTAATGTCAATATGTACTCTGAGGACTTACTAGTTTAGAGCGTAAATGGTGGACTTAAGATGGTTGAAAAAAGTGTGAAACTTGGGATTCTTGTTCAAGGAATCTACCTCAGAGATAAGCCCTTCTTGGTTTATCCGTTATCTGGCAAAACATATCAAGGAATTTTGGGAGTTGATGTACTAAGGAATATCAATTTTCATTGTTCATTGTTGACCAAGCTTAAACGGAGGCACCATGTAGACAAGGTTCCAAGAGAATGAGAACATTTTTAATAAAAAATGCAAGGGAACATTCTCATGGATTCTGAACCCTGGGTCCGTTCCAGGTGGAGAAGATATTAGATGGAGGCATTTTTATAGGCATGGTTAATTTTTCGTTTTTTTTCTATTGGGGAACCAGATCGTACTGTAAACGATAATATCAATTGTTGAACATAATTAGTAAGTGATCATTTTTACGCATTTTTGTTATAAGTGTCACGTTAAAATTGGTGTCGCGCAGTGGAAAAAGACTAACCAACGTGATCAGAGGAAACAAACATAGCTTTGTGCATGAAATAAAGAGATTTATTAAAATCTTAACAAACTTAATACAAACGTTTACCCATGGTGACACCCCTCCCCAGGAAGCACATACGTGGATATCAAATAAACTTCCTAATCTGTGTAAGTGTGTCGACCTTGCTGGATAAAGGGGTGAACTCCTACTAACACGTAGGAAATTCACCCAAATGTGATAATAAATAAGAATGATACCAGGTATCAAATAAGACAGCAATTGTGTCCGAGCAAAACGCTAAATTAACTCTACTACGGTTAGCAGACAGGTAAATGTAATTTAACCGCATACACAAAAAAAAAACAAGCATTGTCCTTATTAAAATTTCGGTTAAATTGAACTATCTGCACATAACGCAAGTCTGGTGCGTGGTGGGGCAATGTGGGCCTGCGTTGCGTTTTTTGTTTTGTGGGGTTAGGCCGGTGCGCTGTTGTTTTTTTTGTCTTTTTTTGGCGGGTGCGCTTTTGTTTTTGTGAGGGTTTCTTTTCGTTTGTTTTTTTGGTAATTTGTGGGTTTTTTTCCGGGTGTTTAATCTTGTTTTTTTTTTCTTTTTTTTGGTTTTCTTGTTTTGTTTTTTTTTGCGGGTGTTTTTTTTTGTTTTTTAGGATGTTTTTTTTTCGTATTTTTCAAATAAAGTTTTCTTCTCCGAAACTCGGAGCTACGGGAAGTACTTCCGGATTGGTTAACGTCGCCATTTTGCAATAACCCGGGTAGGCTTCTTTGATGTGTCCGATGATTGTGAAGAATTTTTCTCCTGGCTTCAGTGTTGGAAATTTGTAGAGTTTGGCATACATAAAAGCGTATAAATAGGAGCTTGTTAATTCGTCGGTTAGGTGCCTAGGGAGATTTTTCTTGTTTTTTAAGTATCCCCACATCCTTTCAACGTTTTGCGTATGGCAGCCAGTCATTGGATTCACAAAGTTTTGTGAATGATTAACTGTTTCGTGCACAAGGGATACGTTTTCCAGCTCGTCGATGTGCAGGTAGCCACGCCACTCATCCGTGATGACTATAGGCCCATTGTGCACGAAATTCTTCATCACCCAGTTCAAAGTTTGCTCGTTACGTCTTTCTACTGGGATCAGAAAACAAGTACCGTCTTCTGGGCATACTCCGCCTACAACCCAGCGTGTGAATATCATTTTTCTGCCCCGGTCGTATTTCCGTTTGACGATCACCGTCTCGTCTATTTGTACAGTTTTCCTGAAGCCGCCAATTTTCCCGCTGGAATATTTGATGACAGCCGCACACATCAGTTCTCGCACGAAGTTTGCCCAGTGGACGGCAGAGTGCTCGGATATTCTTGCCATGGATGCTGCATCAGATTGTTTGGTTTCTAGGCAAAAACGGTACCAAACAAAATCGAGGATTTGCCTCCAGCTGAGATTGCCTGCTCGGCCACGAAAGGTGTTTTCTGCGGCTGTGTGGGACTTGTAGCATTCGCAACAACGGTAGTATGCGGCGTTGTAATTGCTTCTCATATGTAAATTCATCTTGCCACAACAAGATTCGCAACAGGCTTCAGCTGGTACCAGACCAAGCCAAATGACTAATCTCCATTCTTTGGGGAATTCTTGATGAGTTTCTAATTGTGTGCCGAGAGAATAATATTCTTCTCCACTCAGGTCGTGCCAAGGATAATCTGCTGGCGCCGACATGGAAAATCAACTGTAAGACGGTAAGCAATGTTTCTTTTCTTTTGGTTGACTTGCAGTTTTTGCAGTCGTTTTGTTGTGGATTGTGATTTTTGTATTTCCCACGTTTTGGATTGCGCAATTTGTTGTTGCGCAGTAGCGCCGCGGAAAGGCGAGGTTTGCGCATTGCGCAGATTGTTCAGTTTCGCGTTTGCGTTTGTGCAGATAGTTCAGTTTCGCGTTTGCGATTGTGCAGATAGTTCAGTTTCGCGTTTGCGATTGTGCAGATAGTTCAATTTAACCAAAATTTCTGGCTGGAATTAAGGGCTACTGCTTCACGAATCCTCACATCGCCACGTTGCATAAATTCGAAGCTAGATAGGTAGGCCTGTCTTCTGCATTCCTTTAACTTCTAGGCGAAACTTAAAGCCTCTTACGCATTTGAAAGGCGATGCACCCAAACTGCATGAGCACACATCCGTGCATAACTGCAAAAATACATATAAAAAGAGACAAGCGTTAGTACCTTGGAAGTCGCTTACTAACGCGCAAAAAAAAAGAATTTACGCGCCAATATTTAAGCAACTTAAAAATAATTACGCGCTCGGGAACGTTTTGCTTCAAATAAGAAAAACGGAGCGAGAGAGAGAGGGAGAGAGTTATAAGTAAGCATTTGTTTCGCTTACCTTGTATATGAACATACTCCGCCGAGCTGGTCCTGAAGAAGCGCTAAAAATGACCATGGAGCTATGCAAACCACTCCTTCATCTCCAGCACGCTCTAACTCCAATTCGGCTTCGTTCCAAATTTTGGCGATTCTGCTGGGCACGTTGAAGGCGAGTACGAGAACCCTTGAGACGTTGCTCTCGCTAATCTCCTTGAAAAGAACGGCGTGGCGGGCTTTGCTGGCTCTGGCAGGCGTCCGTACTGCTCTCTCGGGCGTGGGCTCTCCGCTGACGAACTCAGGCTCCTTTCGATGCTGTCCCGACACTCTTGCAAAACTTTCGTTCACTCTCGGCTGTTCGTGAATTCCTTCGGGATAAAAATCACTCCAAAAAGTTAATGCAAAATAAGACCTGTCGAAATACGCCTTCTGCCTTCTCGGCGAAGTCCGTTCAACTTCGTCGCACTGCACGCTGTTGCATAATTTCCTTTGTAACGGCTCATCTCTTGCTAGCCCCGCAGTGCTCGAACCATTTCTCCGATTCACAAAATCTGGAGCTATTTTCTTTCGACTCTCTCCTTTCGAAGCCCCGCTCTCTCTCCTTAAATCCACATCGTCCCGAAAAACATTTCGAACGCCGCGCTCTTTTCTGCGGCGCTTCCGCTTTCGCCAGACGCTTCCTTCCGCTTCCGCGTGCTTATAGAACGCTCCTTGGTTCGTTCTTTGTGGATACTGTCGAGAGATGGCAGCACTCGCAAACCGACATTGCTCCCCAGCCGATTTGCTTGGCTGGGTACATCGGGATGATCGATTGTCACATTCCTATGTGACAATAAGAAAGGGAAGTTAAGCTTTATTGCGAGACGATTATTGAGGGGAAGCTCGAGAAATGATTCGGACAAATGTGGTCTTGTTGCTTTTTTTCCCTGTCGAAAAAAACATAACTGAAAAGGGAAAGCATGGGTATGCGAGAACGTAAGGAGTAAAAGTATGGGACGCGAAATCGAACCTGAGCAAGGGATTTCATAGATTTTGGTATGGCAGGAAATATTCATCGCTGATCTGAGATATTATTGATGTAGCGCGACGGATTTTCGCTAGAAGGAACGGAATTACAGATATCAAGACTTTCCAGCCATCTTGGAGCAGAATGGAACGCCAGATGATCTGTTGAGCCCCATCGTTCGAAGGTAATTATTGTAAAAAGATTGCTTATTGGAAATTCAATGAACTATTTGGAATTAATTGCATATTCCCATTAATTGAAATCTTTTTCCCAAATGATTGAATATTGTCTCTGAGTTAGTAGAATCCCTTCTAAGATATGCTGACCGATTATAAGGATCGACGTTGATGTATCCAAAGGGGTTTTGTCGGCCTGACAATGGAGAAAGGGAACGCTATGGTTTCTCTTCATTCAGGAAAACCCGTGATGTGTTGGACTCTCCCTTAAGCCCTAGGAATTCTCTGTTAATATTAGAATAGAAATATATGCTAAAACGAGCTCCGTGTATTATGGAATGGTTCCCCGTATAGTTTTATTGATGAACTGAATAAACATCATTTTACTATACGACTGTGTCAATTTAATTATAGACCGGTGACCCTTAACTCAGGATCGACCTGGACGCCCCAATGGGAGCGTGAGACCCCCTCCCCATCGGGGGTCACAAGGAGCTTTAGCAAAATTCTATTCATAAGAATATACGCTTGGTCTGTACGTTTATACGGCTGTCCGCCGTTTGCACTTTAACCTGAAAACGGATTAACTTTTTCAAATTCTGTTTTCAGAAATATGACCATCAAGGTCTTAGCTCGGCGGTATCAACTTTTCAGGCTTTTTCGTCACGTGCTAAAAGAGTGACGTAAAGAATAGCAAGTTAATATGATGTCATATAACAATCGATTCGTCAAGGATGAATACACTGTTACTTCTTGTTTATCTTTTAAGTATGGTTGAAGTGAGCACGCGCATACGATGATCGCTTTGTCGACGCACGATTACTCAATACTACTCAATACATATATGGCGTTCGTTGCGGCTATATAAAACCGTCATTTCTTTTGTGGCGGTTATGTCAAATTTATTACAATTTCGATCTGCCATTTTGTAGGTTTAGACATGACGCAAGTCTTTCAAGCGGGAATACAATGTATCTTTTATTTTCTACAGAGTCCGCCAAAAAAAATGTATACACACTTTACTAGATATCATCTATAATTTTTTCCGTAACAGCAAAATCGAAAGCTTACACCCCAATATTATTATATGTATTGAATGAAGACGATAAAAGACATTGCCACAATTGCCACCTAGACATACGAGATTACTGATAAGAGTTTGCTAGGAAATGGATAGGAGCAACCGTTCGCCGTCCTCAAAAATATCTCAACGCTTATGATAATCACTTTGAACAGCTGTCGTAATTGTAGAAATCAAAGAGGATTTATATTTATCGCTTGATGCCTGTATGAATTTAGTGTTACAACTTTTTCTTTTGCTGAAGTGTGTATACATTTTTGGCGGATTCTGTATACAGGGTATTCTCGAATAACGTATACAAACATGGGGGGGCGGGGTGATAGAGGGATCAAATCTAAGCAACATTTATCTCTTTTTTTTTGTTTTTTCTACCTGCAGGAAACAGTTGTTTCGGTTCTGTGGGGACACTTAAAGACATTGGTATACGATGGAGAGCTGGTATAAGAGATGTTACAAGTGGGATCCGATGAAGAGCTGGTAGCCAGAATCGCCATAGCTACGGACCAGATTCACGAAGAACCATGGACTTTTGAACTTTTTACGTCAGTCCATGCGGCGACGTTGTGAAGCATGCATTCATTGCCAGAGGGAGAGAATTAGAACAGTTATTGGAAAACGTTTGCATGTTTCATAAAAAACAAGTCACATCATTGTCCTGTATGCAATGTGTTTTTTGTTCTTTTTATTACATGCTTGATCATGATTTTGACGTGTTCCAGAATTACGGGTTGAGTGGCATATTACGTCTATGCGACGTCCAATATTTTTTATCTCAAAAACAATACCCAGAGAAAAAAATGAAAGAGGGAAATGTTGCTTAGAT
>JAHWFO010066584.1:24881-38533 GCA_023313115.1 Rhysida immarginata
AGGGGGGGGGGAAGTAAAAATAATATATCTATATATGAAGTAGACTTGCTTTATGTTTATTTACTTGCATATGTGAACAATCAACCCGTCGTGTATTTGCGTCAACAATGGTTGATTGAATTTCTACATGCCGTAGCTGACGAAAAAGACAGGCCCAGGCCGTGACCACCAAGAGAGAAGGCCTCCGCAATGAAACTGAATACATTGTTACATCATCATAGATAGTGCAAATTCAGGGCTTATTATTGGTAGAAATACGAATAACAATGCACTATCTATGTGATGTCACAATATATTCACTTTCATTGCGTAGGCCTTCTCTGATCAGGCACTGAAAAGTCACCTGACCATCTTAGTTCAACCAACAATGTAACCTTCTGACTTAATGAAAAAATACTGATTGCTAAAATCCAAATAGGAAATTGTTAGCTACGTTGACTATGGCTATGATGCTTGACCTAATGATTCACGTTTTAAAAAGTAGTCAAATAAAGTAATCAATAAATAAATAAATCTTGGCCACGTGGCTAGTCTTTTTTTGTTCCTTTCTTTTCTTTTTGACTCGCGTGATTTGTGTTTGTTTAGGTTGCAAACTGTACATATGGCATTTTTGCCACGTGGTTACATCTTAAGCTTAATTTTCATGCAAGCGTTTTGGACGCATTTATAAATGCGTCTAGACGCAGAAAGCAAATGTGCATCTGGAGACATTCCAACAGCTCTTGACGCATTTAATTCGAATGCAAGTATTAGTTTCCATGCATGCGTGAAGTCTACGCAGAAAATTCAACTGCGCATGCGTCTTGGATTTATGTTTTGCAATTTTTCTCGTTAGAGGGAGAAGCTTCTCTCTAGCCATCATGGCCACCACCTTTTATCGTAATATCGGCCGATTAAAAATTTTTCCGATCAACATTCCTTCAAATTCTCTTTCTTCAGCCATGTTGTAGTGAAACGACGACTGGACTGAACGTTTTTTGTTAACAAAGCAAGTGCGCTTGCGCAAAACAATCATGTGATCTAGAAAGATCTGAGACGTAGTCAAGTGCGTCAAGAAGAAGAAAGCCTATCTTCTTCACTTTTCTGCGTCCAGACGCGGAACTCCAGACGCACGTCAACCAACACTCGGAGACGCAGATATCTCTTTCCATGACACGTGCGTCAAGACGCACCAATTTATGCGTCTAGACGCAGAGACGCAGTTAAAAACGCATGTATGAAATTAAGCTTTATTCTTTCCTTTCTTTTTTTTTACTCACGTGATTTGTGTCTGTTTAGGCTTACAAACTGTATACAATGGTCTATAGCGCAGTTTATTCTTTCTATTTTCCCCCTAGTTTTTTGGTTTATCCTTTCTTTTAAACCGTACCATAATGAGTGTCGAAATAATTAATATTGATGGCATGACAATACCTCACCGCATTATAAAGATCACTGGGGACGGTGCTTGCCTTTTCTCTCCTCTCTCTTACTTGATCCACGGTACAGCTTCACTGATGTATCGAGTGCATACTGACGTTGTACGCCATGTCTCCAATAACTGGCGTAGACGTAAGCCATACACTGTGACAATAGATAAGGTTCCTTATAACAATAAACATCAGTACATTACCGACATGTCGAAACCTTATGTCTATGGCACCTTCTATGAGCCCATGGTGGCGGCAGACGTGTTTCCTTTCAAGTTTGAGCTGTACCGTGATGGAATCTTCTAGCCTGCTATGGAGAGGAAGCTGAGGGGGTTAAAAGACTTAGGTTCTCTGGTGATTGCATGGAGGGCACTTCGATGTTCCTTACGACCAACCCATTAACACCACAATATCTTTTGAAGATGATGTAGCCTCTACCTCAAACTATTCACCTCAGTTTTCCAATCGCAACCTGTTTTTTTCTGAACATGACCCGGGAAAGCTTGACTTTTCTGAACCTGGTCCGTCCAACCTTGGCTTTTCTGAACCTGACGCAGTGAAACCAAGCCCTCCTGAACTTGACGAAACTTCCGTTATTCCCAGATAAAAATTCTAAAGTTATAAAACGAAGGAAAAGATTCACTGATTCAATCAGAAGAAAACAAGCAAGAGAATCTGTTACAAAATATAATCAAACCCATCCTGAAGTTAATAGAGGGGCAGTAGAAAAGTATAACGAAACCCATCCTGACGTCAATAGAAAGGCTGTAAAAAAGTACTCAGAAAAGAATCCTCAAGTCAATCGCGCAGCTGTAACAAAATACAATGACAAACGCTCACAGGTGAACTTGCTGCCATGGCCAGTGAAGAAACTATCAGGTAATAAGTATGACCCACAAATTGAATATGCAAAGACAAAACAGTTGATGTTGGACCTCGCACAACCTGCAATTGGTGTCACGCTTTAAAATGGAAAGATGAGACCCCTACCATGTGCTGCAGTAACGGAAAAGTTCAACTGCCTCCCATTCAAGAATATCCTGAACCCTTGCACAGCCTCATTTCTCACAAGCATCCTGAGTCGGAGCATGTCCTCAATGATATTAGAGCCGGCCAGGTGGCCGAGAGGGCTAGGGCGTAGGTTTTCTAGTACTCGAGTCCGCCTGGTCGTAGGTTCGAATCCCGCCGTGGGCATGGATGTTTGTGTTTGTCCCGGGCTGCGTACTGTTATAAATTGTGTAAAAGGCGCAAAATGACCTTAGTAGTCGACGCCAAAATTCCTAATAAACCAACCAACCAACAAATGATATTAGAAAGTATAACGGTAGCTTCCAAATGACATCTATTGGTGCAAATAAATAAAAGGGAAATTTTATGCCGACTTATAAGGTTCAAGGGCAGATCTACCACAGAATAAGGAGCTGGATGCTAGAACCTCAACATATATATAACCTTCATTCCTCCAGATATACTTTTTGGTGATGACAATCACGAGATAGACATCCGCTGTGGTTATTTCCCAGAAGTCAAGCCAGGATTAGTAGGTCAACTTCAGAGGCTTCTCAGGACAACAACAGGTATATCAAGGATATTAAAGCTGCTGTTGAGTCTGTTCCCAAAGATCTTCAAGATTTTAAAATAGTAATTAGTGCTGACAAAAAGCCTTCGCCTGCTCTTAGGGAACGCTTCAATGCTCCTACCTCTAACGAGTTTGCTGTTTTGATTGTTGGTCAAGTGTTTGAAAAGCGAGATATACAACCTCTGACAATTAAGTTCGGTGAATGACGTCACACCCTAATCTGTGCGAGCTTTACGCGAGTAACAATGCATGCGAATACAAGCCCAGTCATTGTTTAAACAAGTTCAGACAGGTCACGTTTGTGCGTGTAATGGTTTAGCAGATGCTCGTTTCTTCAGTTGAAGGTGTAGCGTGCGCACGTAACTGTGGATAAAGGATCAAAGAGGAACACTGCTGTAATCGTGCAACAGTTTCTGGCCAACAAAGGGGTCGTATCCATAGCTCATCCACCTTATTCACCAGACTTGGCACCGGCAGACTATTTCTTGTTCCTACGCCTGAAACGGGCCTTAAAGGGACACAGATTTGCGGACATTCCAGACATTCAAGCAAATGTGCCACGTGAAGTTAAAGCCATCCCTACGGAGTTTCCAGACTTATACACCCGATCCCAAAAGTGTATTGCCTTCCAGAGTGATTATTTCGAAGGACAATAAAGTAAATGTGGCTCTATCTGTTTTGCATTTTGTTGTGTGAACTTATTCACCGAACTTAATTGTCAGAGTTTGTAGTTCTTCACAGCAGGGACAACAAACTGGTGCGGATTAGTGAGATCCATCGAGCCTACGATTACTTTCAGTATCCTCTCATGTTCTGCGGTGGAGAAGATAGCTACTGTATCAACATCTCTCAGCGCGACCCAAAACCAAGGTACCACTAAAGAAAACCGTGTCTGTATCTGATTTTTATAGCTACAGGCTGATGGGGAGAGACGGCGAAGAACCATATACACTTTTGTTCCGTAATCTTCTCAACCACTTTTTAGTAGACATGTACGCAAAAAAAGAAATTGAAAGACTAAATTTTATTCGAAACAACCAAAAAAAATTAAGAAGTGAAGACTACATTCACTTGAAGGACGCTATGAGAAAAGGTGATGGTCAGCTTTCAGATTTGAGTAAGATGATGGTGCTGCCCTTCACTGGGAGACCACGCTATATCCATGAGCGTACGCAAGAAGCCATGACAATCCGCCATTTTGGGCGTCCAGATCTTTTTATAACGTTCACGTGCAATCCGAAATGGCAAGAAATATGTGATCTACTAAAAGAAGGTCAAAAGTCTCACTTCAGGCACGACTTAATAGCCCGGATTTTCTACTTGAAGGTGAAGCAGCTGATGAAGCTCCTCACCAATGGGCCTATCTTTGGATCAAGTAGGTGTCACGCGTTTTCCATAGAATGGCAAAAGAGAGGACTTCCCCACGTCCACATTCTCCTGTGGCTGGAGGAAAAGATGAAATCAGACATAATTTACAAGGTAATTAGAGCAGAAATACCTGACCCGAAACTTGACCAGATTATCCATGAGATTATCAAATCCACCATGATCCACGGCCCATGTGGATCTATCAACAGAAACTCGCCCTGCATGGTGAACGGATCCTGTAGCAGGAAGTATCCCCGATCCCTTTTAAGTGATACACAGACTGGAAATGATGGCTACCCTCAATACCGCAGGCGTTCTCCTTCAGATGGTGGATTTACTGTTGAAATCAATGGATTGGAACGTGACAATCGATGGGTGGTACCATACAACGCTGTTCTGACTCGCACTTTTTCCGCGCATATCAACGTTGAATACTGCAACTCGGTTAAATCCATAAAGTATACAGGGTGTAAATTTTAAGTTGACAAAGCAGAATAACTCGAAAAATAAGCTTCACACGAAAAAATGCGTAGAATCCAAAGTTGATTATTTTCGAGGGGGCATCTGCTGGTGCTAAAATTAGCCCACCCCCCCCGGCCCCTGGGGGTGGGGCGGGGGGCAACTTTAAAATTTCAAATGGGAACCCCTATTTTTTATTGCAGATTCAGGTCCTACATAAAAAACTACGTACATTTTGTCTGAAACATTTTTTTTTATTTTTGGTAGATGGCGCTGTAATTCAAGAAAATCCATTTTCTCATTTTTGCGTGGAAATGGTTACGGAGAAATAAAAAATACTTATTTACTTCGTAAATTTTGCCGCAAAGTTATTATTTTATTATTTTTTGCCGCGGATTAGGATAATTTTGTTTTGTTTCGTGGTCATGAGGCCACACAACTTTATAATTATCAAACAAATCAACTGATTAGCTAACTAACTAACCGAACATCCTACGTACTAACGAGTGAACTCATTAACTAACAGAGTAAAAAAGTAAAAGACTGTGTAAAGATGAAGTTATTCCCGTTTAAGATTTGGTGGTCCTTAAAAGGACCGATTGTTTTCGTTTTATTTTTTCTTATTTGCAAATACTTGCAAGTAAATGAATTTCGGGGTGCTTGTATTTCCAGTGAGTCCCCTCGCCTCTCACTTTCGGCCTGCTTGTTGTCCTTAAATCCCTTGCATCTCGCCGTTTTATGAAATTAAATGTTCAAATTGATGACCTCCAACTTCGATGCATTTATTGACTCGTTTTGTAAATTCCTGAACACATCTTGATAACATGTCTGGTGTAATTGCAGCGCAAGCATCTCTTATTCTTTGAATCATGTTTTCGCGAGTGGTTGGCGTTTCCTTATAAACGATATCTTTGAGGTAACCCCATAAGAAAAAATCTGGCGATGTAAGGTCAGGCGATCTGGCTGGCCAATTCACAGGACCTTCCCTGCCGATCCAGCGACCATGGTAAAGTCGATGTAGTACTTCGCGCGCTACTAATGAATAATGCGCTGGACAACCATCATGTTGAAACCACATGTGTTGTCGAAGTTCAATACTCAGGTCTTCAAGTAGATCTGGTAGTTCATTTTCAAGTAGGTTACGATATTTGTTGCCATTCAAATTACCGTCTATAAAATATGGACCGATAAGTTTATCGCCAATTATCCCACACCAAACATTAATTGACCAAGGTCGCTGATGGTTGACTTCTCGAATCCAGTGTGGGTTCTGTTCACTCCAGTAATGCATGTTATGTCGATTAACTTCCCCGTGGTTTGTGAATGTTGACTCATCGGAGAAAAGAACTCGTGCAAAAAAATGTTGGTTTGTTTGCATCTGCTGAAGTGCCCAGTGACAAAACGTTAGACGGTTTTGGTGGTCATTGCCATGTAGTTCCTGATGCATAGATACATGATATGGATGAAATTTGTGGAGCTTCAGCATTTTCCAAACACTCATATGTGAAATTCCTGATTGCCTTGATATTTCTCTTGTGCTCGCATGTGGATTATGAGCCACAGCAGCTAGGACTGACACTTGATTGTTTTCTCCACAAACAGTAGCTGCACGGGTTCTTTTTTTCTGGTTCACACTACCTTCCGCAGTAAATTGTTTAATAACTCGAACAAAAGAAGACCGTGATCGCGTTTGGCCAGGAAAACGCTGAGCATAAAGCGCGACTGCATTATCAAAATTTCTCCCACTTTCTCCATAAATGTACACCATCTCAATTTTTTCTTCCACAGAAAGATAATTCATAATGTAAATTCAAAAGCAATACGGCGTTGTACACTCACAAAAACAGTTGAAAAATTACAATCTTTTCTTCTAAAGATCAGAATTTAAAATGTAAACATTCTGAAAAAAATGCCAATGTTTACGTTATTTGTTTGTTGACGAAATGTCTTCAAATTACATTGTAGTTAAAACAATGTAGGAATCGAAATGAATAATAAATTAGTTATTTCCACGCAAAAATGAGAAAATGGATTTTCTTGAATTACAGCGCCATCTACCAAAAATAAAAAAAATGTTTCAGACAAAATGTACGTAGTTTTTTATGTAGGACCTGAATCTGCAATAAAAAATAGGGGTTCCCATTTGAAATTTTAAAGTTGCCCCCCGCCCCACCCCCAGGGGCCGGGGGGGGTGGGCTAATTTTAGCACCAGCAGATGCCCCCTCGAAAATAATCAACTTTGGATTCTACGCATTTTTTCGTGTGAAGCTTATTTTTCGAGTTATTCTGCTTTGTCAACTTAAAATTTACACCCTGAATATTAAGTATGTCAACAAAGGATCTGACCAGGCAACTTTCACCGTTGAAAACGGGCTGGTCGAGGTGACAAGGTACGTGAGAGGGCGCTACATCAGTACTTCTGAAGCAGTCTGGTGAATGTTTTGCTTTCCCATACAAGATCGGTTCCTCCCAGTTATGTATCTAGCTGTTCATCTCGAAAATGACCAAAGAGTGTACTTTACCGAAGAAAATGTTGTTGATAGGATAAGCAATCCTCCAAAAAACTACACTCTTAGGCTTCTTCGATCTCTGTAAAGTAGATTCTTTTGCAAGAACTCTCCTGTACTCTGAAGTTTCATCATATTTTGTTTGGAAAAACAACACATTTTGTAGAAGAAAGCAAGGGAAACCTGTGCCAGGCTATCCAGGAGTGAAAAAAGTTCAGGCTCTGGGCCGAGTATACACTGTTCATCCTGGTAACTCTGAGTGCTACTTTTTCCGCCTCCTTTTGCATGAAGTTAAAGGTCCTACTTCATTTACTTACCTTAAAAATGTAGATGGAGTCGTACACCCTACTTTTCAATCTGCATGCTTAGCGCTTGGGTTACTCGAGGAAGACGCTCATTGGGATCGCAAACTAGAGGAAGCTTCCCTCTCAGATTCTTCTCACAATATCCGCGAGCTGTTCGCGAGCTGGTGTTTTGCCAAGTAGCAGTCCTACGGATATATGGGAAAAACGTCGACACAGCCTGGCGGATGATGTGAAATGGTCAGTAGAAAGAGAGTGTGGAGATGTGGGGAACGTCATGAACATAGTGCATAACAAGTGTTTGGTTCTACTTGAAGATCTGGTGCATTCAATGTCTGGCAGCTAGATGTCTCTTTTCCCTAGATGCTCCTGCTGGTACAGGAAAAACATTTCTGATTAATTTGTTGCTGGAGAAAATAAGAAGTGAGAGAAAGATTGCCATTGCAGTTGTTTCCTCTGGCATCGCTGCAACGTTGCATAATGGCGGGAAAACTGCTCACTCTGCTCTCAAGTTACCTCTTAATCTGAACCGCTGTGAATCACTAATGTGTAATGTATCAAGGCAAAGCAATCTTGCACAGGTACTCAAAGAAACACAGTTAATATTTCGGGACGAGTGAACCATGACCCACAAAGGAGGTATAGAGGCTCTGGACAGGACACTCCAAGACATCAGGAACTGCAATCGTTTGATGGGGGGAGTAACAGTTCTGCTGGCTGGAGACATCAGGCAAACCCTACATGTAATACAGGGTGGTTATAATTAAAGTGACACCATTTAGACCCTTCTAGCGGCCGATCTGGTAATCAGATTTTGACGAAACTTGAGATATATGTTATAAGACCATGGGGAAGAGAATTTTGCAATAAAAAAATTAGTTCACATTTTGACCGCTACGTCAAAATATGGCGCATGAATAATAAGAAAAACAAGTTAT
Organism: Rhysida immarginata; assembly: GCA_023313115.1. Classification (NCBI taxonomy): domain Eukaryota; kingdom Metazoa; phylum Arthropoda; class Chilopoda; order Scolopendromorpha; family Scolopendridae; genus Rhysida; species Rhysida immarginata. The sequence continues at coordinate 33,444 of JAHWFO010066584.1, forward strand.
AAGCAGAGAAATTTATAAAATCAGAGCATTTGTTCAATGTGCATTCCATTTGTGTCAATGGCATGTTCAAAGCGCATTATTGCATGTTCCACAGTAGAGCGAAGGGTTTCCTGAGGAATTGCAGTGATATGGCGTGTTATACTTACTGTCAATTCAGGGACAGTCCGTATTCTTCCTCCATAGACATTATCTTTCAAATATCCCCACAGCCAGAAGCCACAAAGGTTTAAGTCCGGTGAACGAGGAGGCCATGCAGTTGGAAAAGTTCTCGAAATCACCCGAACATCTCCAAAATGAGCATAAAGCAGTTCCTTCACTTGTCGTGCAATGTGGGGTGTTGCATCATCTTGCATAAAGACAATAGTGTCTAAACATTGTCTTTCTTGTAAAGCAGGAATGACTTTCTGCTGCAGAAGTTCGCAGTAACGAGCACCAGTGATTGAACATCTTTTAGTGCCTTGAGGAGTGCTCTCTTCAAAGAAAAAGGGGCCAAGAATGAAATGTGAAGTGAATCCGCACCATACAGTCACGTAATCAGAGTTCAAAAGCTTTTCATGCACAACCATCGGCTTTTCAGTACCCCAGATACAACAGTTTTGAGCATTCACTGCTCTGTCTAGTGTAAAATGCGATTCATCTGACCACAAAATGTTCCATAACCATGCATTATCGACGGCTATTCTAGCCAGAAACTGGCAAGCAAAATCAATGCGTTTTTCCGGATCTTCATGAACCATTTGGATCTTGTATGGATACCACTTTAAAATGGAACGCAAGACTGTTTGTACCATAGACCACGGAATAAGCAAATCACGTGATACGGCCCGAGCACTTTCTGAAGAATATTGGGAACTTGAAGCACTCTCCACTACAGCAGCAGCAACGTCTTCCATAGTCTCATTTGCAATTCGCTTCCGTCGTCTCCCTGGCAGCACACACGACTCACCAGTTTCTTAAATTTCTTAATTATCTTTTTTAAACCATTAATGGGCATAGGCCCATTTCGCAAGTTTTTCAAACGTCGATATTCTGTTAGTGCAGCAGAAGCATTATTGCAGTTCTGGTAAAACAACTTCACCAATAAAGCTCGATCCTTTTTAGCTAAAGCCGTCGTGAAGAATGACATTACATTTAATTTCACTGTCATTTTAAAGCTTTTGTAATTTTACATCTCTTTGCATAACGTCTCTGATTGAGTAAAAAATCTCAGATAGTTTCTTACATGACCAGCACCATATTTTGACGTAGCGGTCAAAATGTGAACTAATTTTTTTTATTGCAAAATTCTTTTCCCGTGGTCTGTATAACATATATCTCAAGTTTCGTCAAAATCTGATTACCAGAACGGCCGCTAGAAGGGTCTAAATTGTGTCACTTTAATTATAACCACCTTGTACCATGAGGAACCCGCGCTGATGAAGTGAAAGCTTGCCTCAAGTCATCATACTTATGCCCAAAAATTGAAGTCCAGTCCTTGAGGTCTAACATCAGGGTCCACTTGAAAGGCGATTTGAAAGCAGACGCGTTTTCTACCTTCATCTTACAGATAGGAGTCGACAAACTGTTGGAGGAGAATGATGGAAAATGAATAATCCCACAAAGTCTCTGTCATTTAGTTCATGATTTACCCGGGCTTAAATAATGTGTGCAACAGTCCAACATGGCTGCAGGAGAGAGTAATTCTGACTCCAACAAATAATTCTGCAAGCAGTATTAACCTTCCGTTGTTGGAACAACTACCTTCAAAAATGGCGAGAAATGAATCGGTGGACTCAGTTGTTGAGACTGAAGATGGTGTTCATTACCTAATCGAATTTCTTCACACTCTGGATCTACCTGGAACACCACGTCACGTCCTGTTCCTTAAAGTTGGTGCTCCTATAATGCTCCTCCGCAACCTAAACCCTCCTAGACTTTGTAATAGTACAAAGTTACAGGTGAAGACTTTGCAGAAGCACGTTATAGAAGCTACAATGTTTACAGGCGTAGGTCAAGGAGAAACTGTTTTTATTCCCCGTATTTCCTCTGATTCCATTTACAGTTTATACGTGTTCAGTTCTCTGTAAAGGTATGTTACGCCATGACTATCAACAAAGCACAAGGGCAGAGTTTCAAGATGGCTGGCATAGACCTCAGAAGTGACTGTTTCTCCCATGGCCAGTTGTACGTAGCCTGTTCCAGAGTCAGCTCACCTGACAGTCTGGTCATCCTTCAGCCAGAAGAAAACACAAAAAATATTGTTTACAAAGAGGTTCTTAGTACATGAGGAAAAGGTATAAAACCAATCCTGAAGCCTTCAGTTTCAAACTCCCATTTTAAGGATTTCTTAGAAATATATTGCTAAGAAAGGTTAAGTCATGGCAGTGTGAAGCCTGCGGGTAACATCTAGTAATCTATATATTAAGTACTGAAGGAATGGAACTAGGCCTACTTATTGGTTTTTACTATTTCTATCTGTCCCCTTCATAATTTCTACATTTTTTGAGGTAGAAGGTTGAAATTCGGAATGTAGGTTACTATGTGTATGTCCACCTTCACTAATAGTTTGGGTTTGTTTGGTGCATTAGGGTCAGAATTACGGGGGTGGGAGTCAGAGGGGACAAGAGATCTAGGCAAGAGATCTGTGGTAAAGGAGTGAAATTCAGTATCCAGATTCCTCTAGGCAAGAATTACATTGCTATGAAGTTTAGGCCAAATTGTTCCAGTGGGATCAGTGGAGTGGCAGTCATATGGTCTTTAGAAATATGACAACATATGGCATGTGATATGTCATTCGATCGATAATGATGAGAAAGGAAAGCAGATAGAGCTTTTACATTTTCTACATACTCGTTCGAGAAAATCAATTTTTTGATTAAAAAACGTCGGGGGGGGGGGGGGGGTAAAAAGTGCAGATAAAGAGGTAAAAATAGATAACGGTAGGGTCCGCTACTTCCGTATACCCTATTGGGGGAGATTAATTTCTTGTTAATAAATATATAAATGCATTTCTATTTCACAGCTAAAGCTCCTCCTTGGAATGTTTACAAGATTTTATTAAGAGCTTCAGCAAAAATATCTCTTCAAGCCGGCAACAACAATTTGTAAAACTAATTGTTTGGTCTAATAATTGAGCAATTCGTAAAGCAGTCGTCCCTCCGCAAATCGGCAACTTGGTTGGGAGAGACGACTAAAATGAATTGGCACTGTAGAACACATTACAGTGAACATATTTGAAAACTTTTTCATTTAATATACATTGTCATCGATCCTGTGTATGCGTTTCAAGTTTCAGCTCTCTAGCTTGTCAGAAGTTTGTTTAATATTGATTGTAAAATTTGACCCAGACAGACAAACAGACAGAGAAATCAAGTTAAATAAAAGTTGTAAAAAGGAGGAGAAATAATATCAAAGTAAACATAAGGAAATATCATACAAACAAGGTTAAATCAACACATTTATGATTAATAATAAGATAATAGTTATAGTCTAACAAATGTATAGAGGGATAACTTGAGATGTTAATCCTTAAAAATGCTTCAATAAATCAATAAATATAACAAGATTCAATCTGTCCTATTGCCAATTATGTGCATAAGGAGCTACAACTATTCAGATAAGGTCACTGACAAATGTATGTGATAACACCAATTAACGATTGGTGTTGAATTATAAAACTTCATAAGGCAGTGAATACAGCTCACAAAAATCAATCGAGAGCAAAATCGATTATATTTCTAACATGTGATTATCAAATTACCATACAGAATGGAACCTCTTTAGATTCTAACAACAATATGGCCACTTTAGGCTCCAACCAGAAGATTCATGGTAGGCCACATTTTAATCCAACGTTACATTGAGATACAAATTGATGTTCAAATCACCACACACAGAAATCTGATAAGAGTTTCCCAAGGAATTTTGGAAAATCAGTAATTCTGCAAGAAATACAAAAAGATAAGGTAAATGATATTCTCATTTTACAAATTTAATAGGAAAACGTTCAATACTATTTCATTAGCATCATCTAAACAGTGGAGTCACTTTAATGTGACCACCTCCTATTGGTGATGTCATTGCTAAATAATCAATTGCAGAAGGCACTAAATAAATGAGGCAGTAAATGACGTGTCATCAGCAGATAGTATGTTGTAGGAATTCGAAAAACATTTCAAAGTTGCAATGTAGAAACAGAAAGCTTTATCAGACTTACAAAAAAGAATGATTATTGGCTTTCGAGCCAAGAAACTGATGTTCGCGTGCTGCTGTGGTAAAAGTGTAATGCGCTTGGCAAAATGGCTCTCTAGAGAAAAAGCGACGTGGAAAATGGGGTGCTCCACGAGCCATAGATGAGAGAGGAAAACGGCGGCTGAGGCGGTGCGTTCGGACGAAACGCGTGCTACAGTGGAGCAACTCTACTGCCTAAGTGAACGTTGCTGAGTACGGCAGTCCGCAGCAGACGGATGATGACAGTACCTATGAAATGCAAGGGCCCCTAGCGTGTGCGCTGCGTATGCTACCCTAGCATATCTCCTCATAATAGCACATTGACACTAAAGATACAGCCGTCTCTTTGGATCAACCGTAACATCCGTATACAGCACTTGAATGAAACAAACTGCGGTACGGTAAACTTATCCTTTTTATTAATATCAACTAAGTAAATGTAGCGCGCATACAATTATCAATATCCTTGTAAATTCCAAGTTACTCGATCCGGCTGATCGTTAATTAAAAACATTAAACAGGCATGCAAATAATTATCCAAGGAATCAGTCTAACTAAAAGTTCTCAATACCAGCTTCATATTATAAATCTTTTCTTAAGTATACATATCATTAGGGGTTCAAGATCAATAAAAGAAGTTACTTCTCATTGAAGGATATTTTCCGTAAAAAACGGAAGAGCGATTGTTCTCCCGGGGTTTCAAGTTTTATTTTACCTTTCTTCTACACATAGTTCGCATCAAGTTAAGCAATATCATAAACATTAAGCTTCATTTTCTATTTTCTCTCTCAATGATCGTTTGTTCCTATTTTACAGGTAAAGAACGTTTTCCACATAGAATTCTAGCAAGGACTCGCGGGGGGGGGGGGGGGGAATGATTT
>JAHWFO010066587.1:0-12106 GCA_023313115.1 Rhysida immarginata
CTTGTGGAACTTCCACCTCCACAGGACCATCTGCTAGCACTAGTCGTAATTCGAAAGCAATTACAACACCTGGAACTCCTCCAAAAACTTCGGAAAGGGAAGATGGCAAGAAACGCTCGTCAGAGGTGTCACCTTCCTCTGACCCATCCAAAAAACGTATAGTAGTTTCTACTCCAAATTCTCCAGTTCTGGGGAGAGGGCCAGACTTCCCTTTAAACTTAGACGTGTCTCCTACTGAGGAGATGGAGTTATCTCGGGAGTTTAAACTTACATCTTAAAACTTTCATCATGGCACTGTTACAATGGAACCTTAAAGGATTCTTTTGTCGCTTAGAAGACCTAAAGCTCTTAGTCAATAAGTTCTCCTTTTCCTTATTGGCTTTGCAAGAAACGTTCCTTTTACCATCCCAGTCTCCTACCCTAAAAGGGTTTAATTTTATTAGGAAGGATTTTACATCGGGAAATAAAGCCTGTGGTGGTGTTGCCATCTTAGTCCAAAGATCTTTGCCTTTTACTACCATTAATTTAACATCTAATCTCCAGGCGGTAGCAGTTAGAGTCTTATTCAAAGATCTCTCACCTCTAACTGTATGTTCTCTGTATCTACCTCCGGATCAATATACAGATGAAAATTCTTTATCATCCTTGCTTTGTGAACTGTCAAGTCCCTTCCTTATTCTGGGTGATTTTAACGCCCATAACCCCATTAGGGGTCTATAAAGCTCTCTGAAAGAGGATATATGATAGAGAAAGTTTTGAATTCTTTTAACATCAATTTCTTAAACGATGGCTCTTCAACATTCCTCCACTCAGCCAACGGCTCTGCGTCATGCATCGATCTATCTATATCCTCTTCATCTTTCACACATAATTTAGCCTGGAGCGTATTCTCAGATTTACATGGTAATGATCATTTCCTGATCAATGTTTCCCTGAGTTCTTCTACTTTTTCCAACCCTCTACCACGTTGGAAATTGGATATAGCAGACTGGCAGGTCTTCCAATCCCATCTACAGTTTGAGAATAAAACACCCTTTCCGTCTGTAGATGAGGCTATAGAGGATTTCACTTCCCGCATTCTCCATGCGGCAGAACAATCCATTCCCAAGTGTAAATCCTCGTCCACGAAAATCCCAGTGCCTTGGTGGAATGAAGAATGTGCCCTAGCGGTTCGAGAACATAAGAGAGCTCTCCGCATTTTCTCCGTACAACCAACTCTTGAGAATCTTATCACTTACAAACAGAAAAGGGCGAGTTGTAAACTAATCATTTCCACAAATAAGAAACTCTGTTGGAGGGATTATATTTCCTCCATTAATAGGAACACCCCTCTTCAAACCATATGGAACATGATTAGGAAAATAAATAGGAAAAGACTCCCGGATAAACTCCCTTCCCTCATTGAAAATGGTCATACATACTTTGACCCAAAGGAGGTAGCTAATATCCTCGCAAGGACATTTGCTGAGGTTTCACAGATAAAACATTACTCAGCCTCCTTTCAAAGACAAAAATGTATGGAAGAATCGCATGCCATAAATTTCAAATCCCGAAACCTCGAGAAATACAATCTCCCGTATACTTTACGGGAACTGCATTATGCCCTTCGTTGCTCCAGTGATTCTGCGCCAGGCCCAGATGGAATCTTATATGCTTTCTTGAAGCATCTACCGAGGGAAGCTTATGCTCACCTTCTGTCGTTATTTAACTACGTTTGGTCATTAGGAGAGATCCTAACTTTATGGAGAGAAGCAATTGTTATTGCTATTCCAAAGCCAAATAAAGACCACTCTTGTCCTTCAAACTATAGACCAATAGCACTAACTAGCTGCATGTGCAAAGTCCTGGAAAGGATGGTCTCTGTCCGACTTATGTGGTATCTGGAAAAAAACCACCTGTTGTCCAGATTTCAGTGCGGTTTCCGCAAATCCCGCTCAACTGTTGATCACCTTTTTCGGTTGGAGCATGAGATTCATTTTGCACAGAGATATAAACAACATGTTGTAGGGGTGTTCTTCGATCTGGAAAAAGCCTATGATACAACTTGGAGGCATGGAATAGCAATACTTTTGCGGAAGTATGGCCTTATAGGACACCTTCCCTCTTTCCTGTGTAATTTCATGGCGAACAGAACATTCCGAGTTCGCGTTGGGTCAACGATCACAGACCCTTTTACGCAGGATAATGGTGTCCCACAGGGAAGTCTGCTGAGTCCATTTCTTTTCCTCATTGCTATGAATGAGGCTTGTTCACAACTTCCATCCACTGTGAACTATTCCCTGTACGTTGACGATATTGCCATCTTCTGTCGAGGGTCCTCAATGTTCTTTATTGAGCGTCAACTGCAACTGGCCATCAACAAGCTCGTAACCTGGAGCAACGAAGTAGGATTTAAATTTTCACCCCAAAAAACAAGGGCCGTTCACTTTTGTTTTTTGAGAGGTCTCCATCCAGACCCAGACCTTACACTTTATGGATCCCCTATTTCAGTGGTGGACTCACATAAATTCTTGGGTCTGACATTTGATAGAAAATTATCATGGCTCCCTCATATTCGTAATTTAAAAGCGAGATGCTTACAAGCCATGAATGTTTTGCGCTCTATTTCTGCTACCAAATGGGGCGCTGATAGGCAGATGCTCTTGTTTTTATACGGCTCTCTAGTTAGATCTAAATTAGACTATGGAAGCATTGTTTATGCCTCAGCTTCAAAGAGCACTTTGAAGCTGTTAGATCCCGTCCATAACCGAGGCATAAGAATTGCCACAGGAGCTTTCCGCACAAGTCCGATAGAGAGCCTTTATGTGGAGGCTTCTGAAACCCCATTATGGTTTAGAAGAGCCAAACTCCTCCTCAAATATGCTCTTCGCGTATATGGTGAAAGTGAACATCCAGCTTTTGCCTGTTTTTTTGATAAACCTAGGATTCCTCCCCATCACTCTTTTAGAAGCATTAATAATTGGTTCCAAAATCTTCTGGAGAGCCTGAACCTCCCATTTCCAGCCATGCATAGCCGAGAGGTCAGAGAGGTCCCTCCGTGGATCCTCCCCCAACCAGACATAAATTATAACTTATTTTCTGGGAAAAAATCAAATTTTATGGAAGCTGAAATTAACGCACTCTTCAAGGTTTTTTTAGAAACCCTTCCTGACGGCTTCCACATATATACAGATGGGTCCAAATCAGAGGACGGGGTTGGCTGTGCGTTCCTTATAGATAACAGTGTATTTTCATATCATTTGCCAAACGAGTTTTCCATCTTCTCAGCGGAATTGGTAGCCATAGCCACAGCGTTAGAGTTCGCTTTTAATTATCCAAATTCAAACATCTGGATATTCACTGATTCACTGAGCGCTTTGCAATCTTTGGAATCATTTAATTCTATAAATCCGTTCGTTCAAAGAATCCAGGAATATCTTCATTACCTGGATTCTCAAGATACCAGTATTAATTTTGTCTGGATCCCTAGTCACATGGGTATCCTACAAAATGAACGGGTCGATAAGGCGGCAAAACACGCGGTTACTCATTTACCGATCTCTGAATTGCTTTCAATCCCCGAGCATTTGTACCCGGAGATTTCCAAAAAACTCAGATCTTCTTGGCAGGATTCTTGGCCTCTGAACCCTGCTAATAAATTATTTGAAATAAAGCCTGCCATCACACCGTGGTCATTACCTTGTCTAACAAACAGGCGAGAAGATGTCGTTCTTACTCGGCTTAGGATTGGTCAGAGCCGTCTTACTCACCTCCATTTATTAAAAAAAGAACCAGCGCCATTGTGTTCTTGTGGAGCAATGCTGACTATTAAGCATATTCTAACCCAGTGCCCTTTACACACTAAGTTACGACGCTCATTAGGGCTGAATCATTCCTTAGATTTTTTGTTGGGGAACAACCCCATAATTTTTAAAAAAGTGTTTCTTTTTTTAAAAATTATTCATGTTTTTAAATTCATATAGTCATCCTTTTATTGCTTTTGCATTGTATATATTTGATCATTAAGTATAGGTTTCATTTAGTGCCATTTACACACTAATCATATTCATCAGTTTTTTTTTTAGGGGTCAACTCAGAAGAACATAGATTTTAATCACCTATTTTATAGTCAGTTAGTGCCCTTTACACACTAATGACTTACACAGCCCTATGCTAATATTTCTTATTACGGGCGAAGCCTGGCGGAAAATTTCTGTTTTTAAATTTATTAATGATTTTAAAATCTCATAGTCATAGTTTTTATTGTTTGTCCATCTTTGTCACTCAAGTTTTTATATTTTTTTTTTCATCTGATTTTTTAAAACTTTTGGCCCCTTAAACTGTGGGTTTTTAAAATTTCTGTCGGGCGCAAAATGGCCATAGCAGCCGACGCCCTAAAATTCCAATCAACCAACCATCCAGACCCAGACCTTACACTTTATGGATCCCCTATTTCAGTGGTGGACTCACATAAATTCTTGGGTCTGACATTTGATAGAAAATTATCATGGCTCCCACATATCCGTAATTTAAAAGCGAGATGCTTACAAGCCATGAATGTTTTGCTCACTATTTCCGCTACCAAATGGGGTGCGGATAGGAAGATGCTTCTTTTTTTATACGGCTCTCTAGTTAGATCTAAATTGGACTACGGAAGTATTGTGTATGCATCTGCTTCAAAAAGTACTTTGAAGCTGTTAGACCCTGTCCACAATCTAGGCATAAGAATTGCTATAGGAGCGATACGAACAAGTCCGGTAGAGAGCCTTTATGTAGATGCTTCTGAACCCCCGTTATGGTTAAGAAGAGCCAAACTCCTCCTGAAATATGCTCTTCGCATATATGGTGAAAGTCACCACCCAGCTTTTGCCTGTCTATTTGGTAAACCTAGAATCCCTCCCCATCACTCTTAAAGAAGCATCAACAATTGGTTCCAGAATCTTCTGGAGAGCCTGAACCTCTCATTTCCAGCCATGCATAGCCGAGAGCTCACAGATGTCCCTCAGTGGATTCTTCCCTAACCAGATGTAAATTACAACTTATTCGGTGGGAAAAAATCAAATTTTTTGAAAGCCGAAATTAACGCACTTTTTAAGGTTTTTTTAGAAACCCTTCCTGATGGCTTCCACATATATACAGATGGGTCCAAATCAGAGGACGGGGTTGGCTGTGCATTCCTTATAGATAATACTATATTCTCCTACCATTTGCCAAACGAGTTTTCCATCTTCTCAGCGGAATTGGTTGCGTTAGCCAAAGCGTTAGAGTTTTGTTTTCATTATCCAAATTCCAACATTTGGATATTCTCTGATTCTCTGAGCGCTTTGCAATCGTTGGAATCTTTCAATTCTGAAAATTTTTTTGTCAAAACAATCCAGGAATACCTCCATTTTTTGGATTCCCAACGTACCAGAATTCATTTTGTCTGGATCCCTAGTCACATGGGTATCCAGCAAAATGAACGGGTCGATAAGGCGGCAAAACACGCTATTACTCAGGTACCGATCTCGGAATTGCTGTCAATCCCCGAGCATTTACACCCGGTGATTTCCAAGAAACTCAAATCTTCTTGGCAGGAGCCTTGGCCTCTTAACCCAGCTAATAAACTTTTTGAAGTCAAGCGTTCCATCAGACCGTGGTCATTACCTTGTCTAACAAATAGGCGGGAAGATGTTGTTCTTACTCGGCTTAAGATTGGTCACAGCCGTCTTACTCACATCCATTTATTAAAAAAAGAACCAGCTCCATTGTGTTCTTGTGGAGCAATGCTAACTATTAAGCATATTTTAATCCAGTGCCCTTTACACACTAAGCTACGACACTCATTAGGGCTGAATCACTCCTTAGATTTTTTGTTGGGTAACAACCCCATAATTTTTAAAAAAGTGTTTCTTTTTTTATAAATTATTCATGTTTTTAAATTCATATAATCATCTTTTTATTGCTTTTGCATCATATATATTTGATCATTAAGTATAGGTTTCATTTAGTGCCATTTATACACTAATCATATTCATCAGTTTTTATTAGGCGACAACTCAAAAAAAAAAAATTTTAATCATCTATTTTATAGTCAGTTAGTGCCCTTTACACACTAATGATTTACACAGAACCTATACAAATATTTCTTATTACGGGAGAACCCTGGAGGAAAATGTCGGTTTTTTAAATTTATTAGGGTTTTTAAAATCTCATAGTCATAATTTTTATTGTTTTTCCATCTTTGTCATTCACGTTTTTATGTGTTTTTTTTCCATCTGATTTTTTAAACTTTTGGCCCATAAACTGTGGGTTTTTAAACTTTCTGTCGGGCGCAAAATGGCCATAGTAACCTAACCTAACCTAACCTAAAATTCCAACCAACCAACCTCTTCGCGTTTATAGTCGTGTTGGAGGTCTAGAATATGGTCAGCGAACCTAAATACTGCAAAGTTTCCTTTTCCGATATACCTCAAATGTTCGCCAACTCTCTTCTTAACTGCTCTCCGCGATTGACCGTAGTAGACTGCGTCACATTTGGCGCATGGCAACGTATAGACCCCAGGTCTGTCTTCTTGTGGAACTATATCCTTTGGGCTCTTTATCAATTTTCCGATTGTGTTGGGACTCTGGTAGACTATAGAGAGGCCAAAGTCTCTAGTGATTCCCTTCATGCCCCTATTCAGTTGTAGATTGTAGGGGTAGACTAAAATACTTCCCGGTATTTTTCTTTTTGCAGCGTGATAAAATACTTCAGAAATAGCTTTTGTTTTACCTTCTTGGAGATGCTGCTAAGAATTTCTTTCTGGTATCCATTCTGAGTAGCAAATTCTTCAATCATTCTGAGTTCTTTATTCCTGCTTTCAGCATTCAGGGGGATGAAGTGCGACCTATAAACCATATGACTAAAGGCTGCCAATTTGTGATGTTGGCTATGGTTTGAGTCCTGTTTATAAAGTTATTGACAAAGTTTGCTTTCCGGTGGATGTCATAACTCAGTTCATGGTTGTACCTATTTAATCTAATGTCCAGGAAGGAAAGGGTTCCATTGCTCTCTATTTCTTTAGTAGTGTTTATTTTAGGACACAAGCCATTTAGGTTGGACAAGAATGTCTCAACGTCTTCCTCTTTCTTATAAACAATTGAGAAAATATCGTCGACGTATCTTAACCACACTCTCGGGAAGTATTTAAACTCATTCATTGCTTGGTTTTCTAATTTCCGGATATAGATATTAGCAACAAAGGGATTGATGCTACTCCCCATGGGAGTACCATCTGTCATTTGGTAATATCTTTTGTTAAAGGAAAAAATATCGTTGAATAGAATAAGCCTCATGATACTTATAACCTCAACAACAACTCCTAAGGGCCATTCATTATCACCCATAGTGTCTTCCAGAACTTTTATTGCTCATACAAGCGGGATGCTCGGATATAGTGCTTCTATGTCAAAAGAAGTTAATACGTCATCATTTGATACCCGTATGTTTTTCAACTTTTGCCATAGTTCTACTGAATTTTTTATAGAGAAATCTTGTCCATCTAGATTCAATTTAGTAAGGAAGTTTTTTAACATAAATTTGGCCAATAGTTCAGTAGGAGAGTTGATACTGTTTACAATCGGCCTCCACTTATTACCTTCCTTATGAGTTTTAGGAAGACAATATAACCGAGGTAGGACAGGATTAGTAGGTAGTAATTCATGCGGTTTGTGTCTCTGAAAATTATCTTACATTTTTATATGGCTTCCTTAACTTTGGTGACTAAGCTATTTAAAGGATTTTTATTGAGTTCAACAAAAGGCCCTTCATCCAGCATTTCCTGGATATTGCTAAAATAGTCTATTTTATCTACAACCACAATGTGGTTCGACTTGTCGTGTTTAAGGCAGAAAATATCTCTTTCATTAAGTTGTTTGATGATTGATTGATAATTGTTATTATTTCTTTTGGACTTGTAGCTTAACGCGTTTTTTGACAATAAGAACCTAAAAGCTTACTCCAAAAACAGTTGTCATGCGCCAAATGTGACGCAGTCTACTACGGTCAATCGCGGAGAGCAGTTAAAGCGAGAGTAGGGGAACATTTGAGGTATATCAGAAACGGAAACTTTGTAGTATCTAGGGTCGCTGACCATATTCTAGACCTCCAACACGACTATAAACGCGAAGACATCAAGATGATACACAACACGAATGACCCCAGGTTGTTAAACTTTCTGGAATCCTACGCAATCACCAATGAAGATTTAACTAATTTACTAAACAGTGACGCAGGCCCCCTGGACGTAACACAACTAAGAGATGCGACAAAACTTCTACATCTACCCATATTGAACTATAGGAAAAATAACCGTACAAGAAACAATGATGACACTTGATTGGTTATTCTCAGCTAGCCTATAGATTTATTGTTTTTCGTTGTATCTATTTTTTGCCTTTTGATTGGATTGTAACTAGTACATTTTTTACTATATATACGTCTATGTAATTATCATACTTTATCATATATGATCATCTGAGGACGATCAGGACGATCAAAACGGACTAGCTCTTCAAGGTATCACTCTACTCTCTTTTCTGGTATCATTTCACGGTGCGCCCTTTTCAGGGCGATATTCACCTTCTGTTATGTCTTATGTGCTGGTCCCTGGCGTTGGAATTAATATTCCCGTAAACCAGTACATCAAGACGCTCATTATCCTTCTGGGTCCCTGGCGTTGGGATTAATTTCCTCGCAAACCTAACTAAGGACATTTTCTCAGATCATCTATTATTATTCTAATCATTCACGAGCGGGTCCCTGGCGTAGAATTAATTTTCTCGCAAACCTGACTTGTTCTTTTTTTTCTTAGAGCTAGGTGCGTCCTTATTAGGACGGCTTCTTTAGCACACACCTAGCTACGAGGTTACTCCCCCCTCCCCCTGGTTCTGTACATTTATATATGATGGCTTCGTCTAAATTACCTAAGCTGAAGTCGGCTAAAGAGCATTTGCTAGTGGCGGATGGTAAAACTGTGTCCTGCGAAAAGGCCTACCGGGATGCCTGCTTGGATGCTAGGTTTGCTGCTTTTGACCTAGTGTTCAACGAAATGTTAGAAGCCCTCCGGGATGAAATAAACGCTAAGTATAGTGCACTGGAGGAAAAAGTCGAATCCCTACACAAAAGTTTTGAGGAGAAGTTCGAAGGTATCAATAAGGAAATTAAGGAATCTCGTAGAGATGTTATTGACAAGATCAGCGAACTTAAGGAAGCCTTTGGGAAATGCTCCGGGGCTCCGAAGGCAAGTAACCCCACGGACGATAATCCAGTTGATAACAGCAAGGTAAGTAATGTCTTTAAAACTATTTCCTCTTCTAATAGTATGGAGTCTATGGATATAATAGAAAATAGTGACTGTTCGACAAACGGTGGCTGTAAGAGAAGTCACTCTGACGGAACTGATGAAGAAGTGGACGACAATCCCTGGATTAGTGTCACTAATAAAAAATTCAGAAAAGGCACGAGAATCGATAACCTAAGGACCGTCTCCAGAGTAAACGAAGAAGTCGTCAGCGCGACTAGAATGAGGAATCCGAAGAATGTACAAGGTCGCTCGGCTAATAAAGACCATAGGATCACGAAGAGGTATGTACCGCCAATTATCGTGCGGACTCATGGCGTCCCGTTTAAGACGATTTTAACTGAGCTCGAGAAGCATGTTCCAGTCGAAAAGATCGCCGTTCATACGGGCAGAGCTGAAACCATCAAGGTTAAATGTGAAGATGAAGAAACACACAACAGGTTAGTCTCTGGCATTAAATCTGATAATATTTTAAAAATTCAGCATCATCAACTGAAGTCGGAGAAGGTCTTGAAATACGTAATTCGTAATGTGGATGTTACGTATGACCTCGATGACTTCCAAGAAGACCTAAAAAGAGCCAATTACTTCCCGGAAAAAGTTATTCGATTGAGGAAAGCCAAAGGATCCATTGATATGCCAATGGTTTTGGTTCTACTCCCGAACACCGAACACAACCAGTCATTGAAAAACATAACACGTATTGGGCCGCTGGCAGTTTCAGTGGAGGCCTTTCGAGGGAACAAGAAGCCACTACAGTGTTACAACTGCCTGCGCTTCGGACACGTATCCATGGACTGCACGGAAGATCCTCGTTGTAATAAATGTGCTGAAGGGCACCAGTCAAGAGATTGCCCCAAGGTCAAAGGACAAGACCCCCCAAAGTGCATCAGATGTGGTGGACAGCACACATCAAGCTACACGAAATGTCCAAAATACCCCCAGGTTCAAAGGATGTCCTAAAGTGACCGCAGGCAAATCCTATGCTGCCGCTGTGTCTACGCCGGAAGATAAAGGTCTCAACATCAACGACCTACCAGGTATGTATAATTAGGACGTATCTTTAATCTGTTTTCTACTCTAGGCAAAAGTTACCCACAGTTGAGTGGGCTCCTTACGACCAACTAATTTTAGTATGGCTGCACAACGTTATACTGTAATCAACAAAGGTGAACTTCGGTGCGTGATATGGAACGCTAGGGGCATTGCCCGAAAGCGTATCGAGTTTCACAACTTTCTGATAAATCAAGAAATCGACGTGGCTTTCCTTTGTGAAACTCACCTCAAACCAAGCCAAGACTTCAAGCTACCTGGCTATTGTGTGTACCGTAAGGATCGAATGGCTTCAAATGCTGCAAGATGTGCGTCTGGGGGCGCTGCGATCATCATTAAGAGGGGAATTCAACACCAAGAATTAGTATCCAAGTCTTATGCAGGTATGGAATCAGCCTCCATCATTATCAATGACGTCTCCTGTGGTGAAGTGAAGTTCGTAGCGCTCTACAATTCACCTAAGCATTATCTTGACATTTGCGAGCTTGATGAATTCTTCAGTGGTGACACTCCAGTCGTCCTGGCTGGTGACCTAAATGCCAAGCATCCAAGTTGGAACTCCAGAACGCAGAATTACAACGGCATGATTCTCTATAGGTACATACAAGGTAGAGATGATATCATCGCCGCTGGACCTGTGGAGGACACCTACTACTGCGACCACTCCCCTAGTAGTGATGTTTTGGACATCTCGCTCTTGAAGGGTTTCTTCAAGCCGTACAATGTCTTCACGATTGATGACCTTTCTTCTGACCACAGGCCTGTGGCGTTGAACTTTGACAATGTTGAAATAAATTTCCGAGAGGAACTCGTATATCATCAAGACTGGTAGCTCTACAAAGATATTCTTAAGGACTATGGCTACCATCCCGACGTTGCTTACTGTACAGAGGACATCGATCAACTTGTTGATGACATCACCAGATGCTAGTTGCCATAGAAGCTAGTAAGTATCCATCAGAGAATAGACCTTCTCATCGAATCCAACTTACTCCTGGAATCCAACGCCTAATTTCTGAAATAAAAAGGACCCGTAGACTATGGCAACGCTATCGTGAACCTTGGCTCAAAACCAAGTACAACAGGTTAGTGCGAAGAGTTCAAGAAGAGATAAAAGAGCTTCGCGACGCTAGATGGAATGAAAAACTCAAAAGCTTGTCGGCTCGCGACAATTCCATTTGGAGTATGGTTAGAGCTTTACAGAAGAAGAAGAATGTTATGCTTCCTCCACTCCGTACACCACAAGGTAACTATGTGCAAACTGATCAGGACAAGGCCCAGGTCATTGCAGATTCACTGGAAATGCAGTTTGTTACTCCCACCAACGATAAGCCTGAGAGCCAAATCATGTCTCAGCGTGTGGAAGAAGGTATTTTCAACTTTGATGAAGTCCCGCAGCATTTTACGAAGTACAACATCGAGGCTGGAGAGATCGCCAACATCATAAGTAAACTGAAAAAGAAGAAGGTTCCAGGAAAAGACAAGGTGAGTAATAACGCCCTTATGAATCTCCCAAAGAACTTTATTGACTTTCTCACCAATATCATTAGCGACTGCTGGAAATTTTCTTACTTCCCTGTGGCTTGGAAGAAATCTATTGTGCTGAGTATCCCAAAGCAGGGGCAAAATCCTGCAATTCCCGCGAGCTACCGACCTATTAGCTTGCTACCCTCGATGTCCAAGGTGTTGGAGAGAACGATCCTCGTCAGATTCCAAGATCACTGTCTAGCAAATGACCTTTTACGGGAAGA
>JAHWFO010066589.1:0-13780 GCA_023313115.1 Rhysida immarginata
ATTATTATTTTTTCATCAAAAACAAACAATGACACATGTTGTTTTACACTAGTTTGAATATACCACTCCATTAGTGTTTGTACGTCTTTTTTCAAATTTTCACCACGAGAGGTCTCCCACCACAGAATGTGGGCCGCATTCGAATCTAAAAATGGCGTCAGTGTCAAGTCCCTTTATTATCGTCCTAGCTTTTGCTACTTGTTTTATTGCTGTGACTTCCTGAGCAACTTCTAACTCTGGGTTTAAAGCTTATTGTGTTCCTACTGTTTCTATGGGTCTTGCTAGCACTTCTGGTTCTGGTTGGAGAAATTCATTAGCATTATTCCTAGCTAATTCTTCAACTGTTCTTCGATCTTGCACAGACGGTAATGTCCAAGGAACATGAGGGGTTCTACCTTGACGCCTTAAACAGTAACTGTGTCGTGGAGGTGCATTTGCTGCTCTTTGTTCTTCATGTGCATTTGGAACTTGTTGTGGCTGGGGTGGATTGCCGATTGGTCTTTCCTCTTCATTTACTGCCTGTGGAAACCATATGTCCTCCGGATATATCAAAAGTTCCTGTTCTTCAGTTCCTTTAGGTTCAGCAGTAGGTTTAGATCGAGAATGTATCTCCTTAGTATGTGGCTCTGGGAATTGGTTTCCAATTTTCGTTTTAAACGATTTGCATGGACAAGCTTTTTCTTTCCTGTCTGCACATTCTTAATTAAGAAGTTAACAGGAGAATACTGTGCTAAAATCTCATATGGACCTTCATATGTAGAGTGAAGCTTTTTGACGAGTCCCTTCTTAATTTGGGGGACTACCAAACATACAAATTCTCCCACTTTGAATGTATAGGACTTATGCCTTTGATCATGAAACCTTTTCCATTTGATGTCTTGCTCCTCTCTAAACCTTTCAACTGTTTCAAAGACGTTTTTAATACGAGCTTCCACTTCATCCTGGTAATTTTCATCCAGAGCATAGTATGTTTTTCTTGGTGCTGTAATAATGTCAAATGGCAAAGTTGGATTTCGTCCAAAGAATAGAAGAATGGACTTTCTCCCAACGAAGAATGGGGTGTTGTGTTATACGCAAATAAAATAAAAGAAAGCCATTCTGACCAATTACGTTGATCCTTATTAACGTAATGACGCAACTTTTCAATGAGAGTTTTGTTAAGTCGTTCACCGATTCCATTTCCAGAGGGATGATAGGCAGTGGTGAATAAACATTTGATGCCTAATATTTTACAAACTTCCTGCATCAGTTCTGATGTATAATTTGATCCTCTATCACTCAGTAGCTGTATAGGTATGCTGTACTTGTTAAATATGCAGGTGACTAATGCTCTTGCCACAGTTTGGGCAGTCTGATCAACTAGAGGGATGGCATCTGCATATCTACTATAATGGTCTGTTATTACTAATATATACTTGTAGCCTTCACTGGATTTAGGAAATGGACCAATAATATCAGAAGCAATTCTAAAAAATGGATGTTTTGCCGCTGGAAAACCCATGAGCGGTTGTTCCTTTCGCTTGTGTCGTGGTTCTCGCAATTGACAATTTTCGCACTCAGCACAATACTTAATGATATCTGACCTCATTGTTGGCCAGTAGTATCTTGGTTTCAACTTTCTCCACATTCTTTTTGACTTCAGATGTCCACTACCAGGCAAATCGTGATTCAGAAAAAGAAACTGATTACGTAAGCTACTAGGCAAGACTAGTTGTTCCCATATTTCTTTATTATCTTGGGAGCAAGGTTGTTAGAAAGAGAAGGTTGCCTCTTAAGGGGATTATCTTCAATTAGCGAAAAAGTAGGTCATTGGGTTCTGACGTCATCTGGTTACCTTCCTCGTTTAAGTTACCCTCTTCCCCTTCCTCTATTCCCCCACCATTCAAGGCTAGGTCCTGCCCAGTGCATAATCATGCCTGGTACACGTTGTGCATTTGCAAAGTGTACTAACAGTTTCTTAAAAAGTAAAGAACAACCAGAAAACGATATAGCCTATCATAGATTTCCTACTGATCCTGAAATAAAAAGTATATGGATTCAACGATGTAAAAGAAATGACAGATGGAATCCTGAAACCAGTAGGGTCTGTTCAAAACATTTTCAAGCTGAAGATTATGAGAGAAATTTACAGGCCGAATTGTTGAACATTCCATATAAAAAAGTGAGTTATTATTTTAAATTATTTTAATATTTTCATACGGTTTATACGTAAACTAAAATCTGAGTTAAATAGTTAACATTACATTTTTAATGATATTTATAAAAGTGAAGTGACTGAGCCCATATCTAAAAATAATGTTTTTTTAATATAGAAATTAAAAAAAATGCAGTACCGAGGAAAGAGTGTGATCTTGTGGAAATTTCAAACAAACGATTTCAGCGGGCAGAAAGAAGAAATCAACGCAGGGAGGTGACAGAACTCTTAACTGACAAATGTGAAAACGCAATGCTGCCAGATGATAATATAATTGAACACGCAGTGCAAGATCCAACAAATGAAGAATCAGAAATCTTGAAATCTAGTGAGATTCAGTTATTAAAAGACGAGATTGCTAAGTTGCAGAGAGAAATTCTCCATTTTCGCTTGCAAGAAAAGGTAATGTTGAAAAAAATAAGACATTTAGAAGATGTGATAACTAAGAAAACAACTGAGTTAAGAAACGTAAAAAACGAATTGTTCAATAAAAAAAGACGACGGAAAAGTTGTTGCTTGAATTAGATAATTATAAGAAAATTTCAGTAGTCTTAACAAAATCTCAGCAGACATTTATAGCAATGAATCGTAGAAGATTTTCAGGCATGTGGGACGATGAAACTGTTTCTATTGCATTCACACTTAGGTATTTGAGTAAACGTGCTTATCTCTATTTGAGAAATTCACTAAACTATCCTCTGCCAGGTCTGTCAAGCATACAGAAATGGGCATCAACTTTTACATTAGATATTGGTGTCTTGCATTCAGTTATTAATATAATGAAAATAGCAGGTACTAAAATGACCATTATTGAAAAATTAACAATTCTATCATTTGATGAAATGAAAGTAAAAGAAATCATAGAGTACTGTGCAAAAAATGATGATATTTTAGGTCCTCACTCTCAAATGCAGGTTGCTCTCGCTCGTGGATTGTTTTCACAGTGGAAACAACCTGTTTACATTGATTTTGATAAAAAGATGAATGTTGACATTTTAACAGAAATTATTAATGCGTTAGGAAAAATTGGCTATTGTGTTGTTGGCATAGTGTGTGATTTAGGTGGAGGAAACAGAGGTTTGTTACGAGATCTTGGAGTGAATGAACAAAAAAGTTGGTTTGTGAATCCAATATCTAATTCTAAAATCATGGTCTTTCCCGATGTTCCACATTTGTTAAAGTTGTTGAGGAATTGGATAATGGATACAGGGATTGACATAGGCAATAACTCAAATGTGATTGTTGATCGAACTCCATTAGTGGAACTTGTCAATATCCTCAGCAATAGAGAATGTAAATCATGCTATAAACTAACAGAACAACATGTTATCTGTAAAAAGACTGATAGACAAAACGTAAGAATGGCTGCTGAACTTTTATCACATACTGTAGCAACAGCCCTATGCAAATACAATCCTAGCAACAACCCAAACATACAAGAAATTGCCAATGTGATTGATCTCTTTAATAATTGGTTTGACATCATGAATGTCTACACACCTTTCAATTCCTTGCATCTGAAGTGTGGTTATGGAATCCATTTACCAGAACAAAATGTTATTCTGGATGAAATGTTTGAAACTGTAAAATTGATGAGACGTGTTGGAAAAGTAGGGTTGCAAGAATTTCAAAAAGGAATTTTGATTTCTATTCAATCAACTAAGTTGCTTTTAGAATTTCTCAAAAATGAATTTAACCAAAATTACATTTTGACTCATAGACTTAATCAGGATTGTTCGGAAAACACGTTTTCACAACTGAGATCAAGAGGTGGTCTAGATGATCATCCATCCCCCCTTAATGTGCTGTCAAGATTCAAAATTATGATTTTAGGTAAAAGCCCTGGATCAATTACAAAACACTCAAACACAGAGGTAACTGATAAAACTGATGAATATCTATTAGTTCCTAGCACTTTTAAAGAAGCTCAAATTCAGCTAGAAGAAATAGAATTAGACGATTTAGAAGATTTACCATGTGAATGTTATTCGGATGATATAGATAAAAATTGTGATAATGAATGTAACGAAATAGAGAACGATGGATTGGAGTATTTGGCAGGCTGGGTAGCTAAAAAATTTAAAAATGAATACCCTAATTTAGGTGATTTCACTTATGCATTAAATGATTATAACTTGGAAGTTCCATCATGGATTCAATTTCTTTCTTACGGAGGACTTATTAAACCTTCATGTGATTGGTTGTCAACAACCAAAAGAATTAATGATTACTTTATTTCTTTTCATGGAAAAGGTTTAAAAACAGGAAAAGGTTTGGTTAAAAATTTGGCAAAACAAGCTATTAAAAAATTTGCATTGGTTAATTGGCATCCCGAAAAAGCCATTGAATTATTTGTTAAAATCAGAACAATTATTAGAATGAGGTCTTTGAATGCAGATCTAAAAATTAAGAAAAAAAGGTATAACTATGAGAAGAATCTTACATCTGAAGCAAAAAAAATGAAACGAATTTGTACATAACATCAATAAATAATAAATAATTTTAATCTTCAACGGAGATAAATATTACAGAAAAACAAATAAAAGTATAAAAAATAACAATAAACGGCATGTTCATAATCTTTTTTAATTTTTAATTTTCATTTTCCTTTTTAATGTTAAATGTGGAATAGTTTTATATTTTAACAGCAGTCATCTTGTACCATGTTTTATTAATCCTTTTATTAATTAATTTTAAGCTTGGATTTTTAAGTTTAAATATTGTCAACTTTTCAAACTCGAAAGGAATTTATTGTCGTTTATTGATTGTTTTTTTTATACTTTTATTTGTTTTTCTATATTATTTATCTCTGTTGAAGATTAAGATTAAAATTATTTATTATTTATTGATTATAGTATATTCTTCAAAGTAAAATTTTTCTAATTGTACATAACATGTTGGTTGACAATTTCAATAATATATTTTGTGACAATATAAAAAATTCAAAACAATTTGTATATAGTTAGTGAATGATTTAAGCCTCTACTGTTCAATAAATTTTATGCAAAAAATTTGTTATGACTTTTTAATTAAAAAAATAGTCCCCATATGATTTAAACAGATCAAGCTAAGAGCATAGGAACTCGCCAGGAAGGTAACCAGATGACGTCACATGGAAAGAACCAATGGACAGCGACCTATGCCTAAGAGGCAACCTTCTCTCTCTAATAACCTTGTCTTGGGAGTATCTCCTGTGGTATAGTACTCCATCCTCATCAGGAAAAAAATTATTAATTTTGTCAGGCCAATTATTCGAAGGTGGTTTCTCACGATCATCCTTCAAATAGTCGATAATTTCATTCCAAGGTGACTCCAAGTATATCTCTCTGGGAATTTCCTGTTTACATATTATTGGTTCATAATCTGCTATCACTGAAATTCGGACTCGCGATAGTCCATCTGCATTTGTATTTGCTGTTCCCTATTTATGCTCAAATGTAAATTTAAATACTTGCAGTGACAATGCCCACCTTGCCAGTTTTGAAGATGGATCTCTCAAATTGAACAGCCATTTCAGAGGTCTATGGTCTGTTTGCAAAACGAATCTCAATTATTTAAATAACGCTGCCTTTAAATAAACTCTAAACTGTTTTAATGCGTAAACCACTCTGAAACATTCTCGTTCCATAACAGAATAATTTTTCTCACTTTTCTTTTATAATCTACTTGCATACGCTATGGGGTGCTCTTTGCCATTGAATTTTCTGCGATAAAACGGCTCATAAAGCATGAGAACTTGCATCAGTTGTTACTATGAACGGTTGATCAAAATCTGGACTTTTTAATATGGGTGCGGATATCAGAAGTTGTTTTAAATTTTGGAATGCATTTTTTACTTCAGGACTCTAATCAAATTTTACATCTTTTTTAGTGAGATTAGTTAAAGGTCGGGCAATTGCACTAAAGGACTTGACATGACGTCTATAATAATTTGCCAAACCGAGAAATGATTGTACTTCCTTAACTGTTTTTGGGCGTGCAAAATTTTGAACAGCTGATATTTTGTCCGGATCAGGAGCTATTCCCTGTTCAGATACAAGATGTCCTAAGAATTTAACTTCTTTATTCAAAAATTGGCATTTCCGTGGTTTCAATTTTAAGTTGACTTCTACTAAGCTAAACTAATATGTGATATGTAAGACCTCTAACGATAAAGTTAGCCGTTTTCTGCCATAATGCTGGTGAAATATTTAATCCCATGGGGAGTCACTTGAATTGATAGGTACCGTCTACAGTACAAAATCCTGTTTTAGGGCAATCTCCAATTTCGAGTTGAAAGTAACCCTGGTTGGCATCAAGGACACTGAAAAATTTTGATTTTCCTAATTGCGGCAATGATTCTGTTATGTTTGGTAGTGGGAAAATGTCTAGAACAATAACCTTATTCAATTTTCGATAATCGACAACAAACCTATATGTGCCATCTTTTTTCTTAACAAGGAGCGCTGGTGCTGTCCAGGGTGTCGAACTTCTTTCTATTACATCATGCTCTAATAATTTATTAACCATATCACTCATGATTCCTCGCTGTGAATAAGGAATTCTATATGGTGCCTGAGCAATGAGAGGGGATGTGCCAGTGTCAATCTGATGATCTTGCAATTTATAACAGCCTATTTTAAATTTAAAATGAGTTTAGTCTCCTTATAATGGGGAAAATCATGAAATAATAAAACAAAATTTAAATTAAAGTCACAAATCTTGAAGAAACTTGGGAGATGAAGGAATCTAGTCTATTGAAGATTTGTTGATGGTAGAAATCATGTCATAATCATGCCAAGAAAATGTATCTGCATAAATATATAACAATTTTTCTAAAGCTTCCCTTTTTTCTCCTGTTAGATGATCCAAATGAAATAATTTTAAAAATTCCTCCTTACTAATTTTGTGCTCTATACCTTCCTCCACTACATTATTTGACTCAACTAATTCCTCCTCCGCTTCATACAATTCCCCAATGATTTTCCTTTATTCAATATTATACTTTCTCCTGAATAGTTCATTAAATGAATAGGAATGGTATTAGAATTAGAAATTTTGACCAAAACTTTAGCTCCTATTAAATCTGGTTAATTAATGTCCCTTGGCTCCAACACTCCAATTTGACCTTTATGAGATTTGTTTATCAGACTTCCTTCAAATACAATTTCAGAATGAGGTGGAATGGTTACTTGCTTCTCACAATGCACTGGAACTGCCTTGATGTACTCTCCAATATTCGCAATCTCTTTATTACTTCTATTATTTTTTCTAACCACAGATTTATAAAATGGAATTTTGTTTACATTGTCATACAGTATACTCTTATTAAAATCTATAATAAATCCAAATTTTTGCAAAGTATCACGTCCCATGATGGCATCATAATTATTAATCCCAAATATAGCATTTTAGTAAATAATTTTTATCACCAAATTGAAATTTAATCAAATAAGTTCCTTTCGAATAAAAATTGTGTCCTGGTACACTAATTAAACTGATGGGTGGTTCATTCACCTCAGAGATATCATAATCCATGGCCATCAATTTTTCTAACATGGTCTCGCTCAATAGGGTGACCTTAGCTCCACTATCTATGAGAAATTTTACTCTTAATGACCTGGCATACCCTGTTATCAGTACTTCTTTTGCATCTGTAGATCCAGTAGCAAGTACACGAGTTGTTTGTTTATTTTCTAGCCTTACCCCTTCTCCCCTTGGAAGAGAAGAGCTTTGCACGTTTTTTGTGTGCGTACGTTTATTCATGACCATTGATTCCGTAATGAATTGTGTTTCCACTTTAACAGATGGTCCTTGCCCTGATTTGTATTTTGTACGACAATTTCGCCGAATATGACCTCTCTTTCTACAGCACCAACATAATATTCTTTGTTTTCTACATTTACAAAATTTAATAATATGCCCAATTTATTTACAAAAGTAACACCATTTTGTTTTATATCTATTGTATCCTGTCCTAGTGACCTCCTCTCTTTTAAAATCTAACAGCTCCTCCTCTCCTTGATCAATGAGAGCTTGAGTATTCACGTCGTCCAACCTAGTTCCTAATACATGAATTGTACACCTTTTCTTAGACAATTTTCTTTCTGTCTCTTCTGCCTCCTTTGCATGCTCTACAGCTTATTGTAAATTATTTGGCCTTCTATATAATACAAGTTCTTGCAATGCAGGTAATAAACCATCAATGAATTTCTCTTTAACCTGTTCCTCCATAATTTCTAGTGCCAAAGTTTTCCTGATTTGAGCCTCTGCACCATTTCCTTCCACTGGAATTTTTAATTTTTTCCCTTAGAGCTCTAACTCTCGTAGCAAATTCACTAACTGTCTCATTATCACTTTGGCAACATTCCGTAAATAAAATTTTAATTTCACTCTTTATATCTTTGTTAAATCGCTTTATCATCACATGTTTAAAATTTTCATATTCTACAACATTTTCAATAGCCCTATCTTCTTACTTACTTACTTTTCAAACCCGCTTATCCGTTAGGGTCGCGGGGGCAGCAGCCCTATGGAGGATCTCCAGCGATCGCGATCTTCTGCCATCAAGCGCATGTCCTCCCTGGTAATATCCAAGCGACTCGAACCCAGATTCTCTATGTAGTCTAGCCATCTGGTTCTAGGCCGACCCCTTGGTCTCTTACCCACCGGCTTGGAAAATAACAACTGCCTAGGAAGACTAGTTTGTGGCATCCGTATCACGTGGCCATACCAGCGCAACTGAGATCTCTCAATGCGGAGAAGTAGCGGCTCAACACTTAAAGATTCCCTTATTGTGCTGCCGTACACTCTATCTAGTAGGGTAACACCTGCCACACCTCTCAGAAATCGCGTTTCGGCCGCTTGTACCTGCGATCGCACTATTTCAGTCATTACCCAAGCCTTGTGACCATAGGTGAGAATGGGGACAAACAATGCTGGCCCTGTTAATTTAATTTTTACCATGATTAATTTTATATTTGGATTCCAATTCATAATTACTCCTATATCATCTAATTTTTGGAAAATAGCAATTGGATCTGTAGACCCATCAATTATGAGGGCCACTTGTGCTTGAATATCTGTATGGGGCTGAGGTAATAGTGGGGGTGGAGCTGGTCCTGGTGCTCTAATCTGATACTGATTCATTTTAAATTTCAAGTTTTAACAATGGAAAATATCTTATTTTATCACCGTTTGCCGATACTGGACTTAGAATTAAATTTTTTTTTCTATCAGTCTTAATAAAAATCTCCTAAGTAACCACCATATTATGTTCAAAAGTTTTTATTAGCACTAATTAAATCTCTTAAATTAATATCCATACCAAAATACAATTGAGATTTAATCCAGAGAAATTCAATCAAATATTTGAATTTTTTACCAACTGTTAATAAAATATGGTACCTCTTGATAATTTTTTGATGCCCTTAAATCATGTGTCCATTTTTATACAATGAATGCCTAACCATCCTGTTAGGCAATTGAACAACCTGGTCCCTTAATAATTTAGAGATTATACTCTTCATTTCTGTGTAACAAACATCCAAACATTCTGTTTAACAAACCATACCCCTTACAAAACTCCATATTCCCCGATATGTTATAATATGATACAATTTACAAATGTATTCTGTTCAGTTCTATACTGAATATCTTGAACCCTTAAAAATATGATATGATACGATTTACAAAACGATCCTGTTCGGCTGCGCCATTTTTAAGTAAGGGTTTTGTAAGGTCGAAAATATCGAATAGTTAATTTAGAATTTGGAATGAGGTTCTAAAGTGATAAAATACTAATTATTAATAATTTAGATTCAAGTGGCTTGACCCTCTTACATAACTTAAACATCCAACACAAGTCCGACCAGTAGAAGCAAAGTGGTGAAATTAAATAAACAATTAAACGTCACCAAATTATAATATTAACAAAAAGTATATTTATTAACAATGTAAAAAACAATTAACAATGTAAAATGGTGTAAAATAGTGAATTAAGGAATTAAAGAGATAATGCTGTCTATTTGGGTACGTGAATCAATTCAGTTTGAAAGAATGATAATATTAAAGGTATAATAAATTCTGATTAATGCTCTTCAATAACACTGAAATTGCAATATTTTTCTATTATCCAAATAATTTTGTATAACCAAATGATTATTATAATAACTATCTAGTCCAATTATCAATCAATCTAGTAAAACAATTATGTGTAACAAACAAATGTGTGTACTAATGAGTGTATGAAACTTGGCCTTATGGAATTCATTAGCAACTTATCTTGTCGACTGCTCAACTCAGCTAAGCTGTCCGTGGCTAGTCTCCGAAGTAATGTTTTTTTTGGGTCTCTCATCTTTTTCATTCCTGGTCTGGTAATGGGGTTCTTTATATCTTCATGTCCAGGCCTCAGGATGTGGTTGCAAACACAAGGGAAGATACCAACTGCATTATATGGGACTTTAGATAAATTTTTAAGTGGGTTCTTCACTTTAACCTCTCATCAAAAAGTCTTCGGGTTTCGAACCAAAAAAAATAGTGTCCATTTAATGCATATAAAAGAAACAAAATTTTGAATAAAGCTTTTTGGATTTCTCACTCTGTGAACAGCAACTGTTCACAAAGTGAAGGCCTAATCAAAATCACTTGAGTAGAACAATGTCTAACTCAGTTGGAAACTGTACCTTTTTCTCATTTTCTGTCAAATATATCTGCAACCACAAAATCATGCTTTCTTTTAATAGCCAATCAGAAAGATTAATTTCTGATCATCAGATTCATTTGATCTGACTTCAACCTTCCTCCTCCAAAGTGAAACACCAAACCTGTTTCCTCTCTGGATCTAAAATGACTTGCCAACTTTCAGTGATTCTTCATAGAATAAAAAAAATAATTTCACAAATAATATTTTAATCTTTATAAATCTTTCTTTAGTCTGGGTTGCACTTTAGTCACTTTTCTCAAATTTAGTTCCAACATAACAATGCAAATGCATATATAATCATTGATGCATAATTTCCATATCACCACATATGTAAATATTATTTTAATGAATATTCATAAAATTCTGCAACCTTACATCCCTCCGCCTTTCAAAGAATAGACTTCCACCTGGTCTTCTGAATGTTGATTGAAGAACTCTTGCTTCTCGGTTGATTGTAGAATTCCAATAGAGCAATCGGTTAGACAAGTGCCTCCGATTCCAGTCTGACCTTAAATTTAGGTACTATGTGATTAATTTTATGTATCTATATATCCTATATATATAATGTTATCTTATATATGAAGTAAAATATATCTTATACACAAAATGTTAATATATCATAATTTATTTACATTGGTAATATAGAAAACTCCCAATATCATTTATCATATTTCACTATATAAGTTGTCTTTAACATAAAAATTATTTATAGATATTATTCACTTAATAACAATATATCGTTATGAATACAGTTCAAAAATAAAAGTTCAAAGATAATCATTCAAAAATTAAACAATACTTTAGTCCTAGTGTCCAGAGAATCTATATGGACTTCTCAAAATCTCAAGATTGTTGGATAAACACAATTCAATAAAAATGTAACTCAATGTCCAGAGTTCATACATCTAAATACACTCATGGGATCTGAAACAAAAATCAAGTACACAATAAATTGTTTCAAAAGTTAGAGTTCATAATACACTTCACTTGACACTGTTCCTTTAAATTTGAGTTCATCAAAACTGTCGATTACATCCTAGAAAATACCTGGCTTCTGAGTGGTCTAATAAAAAGTCTTGTATTGCTCTCACTTCTGCATTAATGTCATTGCCAGATGTCTTTATCTCTCCAATAATCACAAAGGACACTGGATGCAGATGATGGTGGCGTAATGTCATCTATGGATCAGGTGGCATCAACTGAGAAGAATGGATTCACTCCTTAGGTGGTTTCCATCCTCCATGCAAGTGACATCTGCAAAGAGCTAATTATCCATATTTCGGCCAGTTTCTTATGTAAATTAAAACTTAACTATTGTGTCTCATGTCACTGTAAATTAACTTCAACTTTAAGGATATCCCATAAATTGTGTATTTGTTTCTCCCAAAATCAAATTCAAGGTTCATGACATTTTCATAATATTTAATAATCATGTATGATAATATTTGTACAATTTATATATAGCTACAGAAATAATTCAATACATATTTATTATCTTCAAATAGTTTTCATGTTCTAAAAAACCTTATTATTGTGGACTTATGATTCTTTAATCATAAGGCAATTGTTTATTTTACAAGTAAGTTGTTAGATATTATAGTTCATAATCTCTGCCCTTATCATGGTTTAAACTTTTGTTTGGAAAATAAATAATTAATAATGTCTGAATTATTGACAATAATTAGAATAATATTTTAGGTTTATCAGTGAATTGAAATCAAATACTTTAATTCCATACTTTAACTTTTTAGCAATTAACTGTTTATCTCGGATTTACAAGGTTCGGGAATCGGTGCTTTCAATTTTTTTCTGTAATCATGTATCTTCTCTATGCTGTATTTCTGCTTATTGAACAGAGCTGACAACCATATACTTTGAATTTTCAAATTACAATTAGAATAATTCAATAAAACTACTACTTTTTACATTAATTCTCAAAAAGATCCCAGCTTAAATTTAAAACTAGCAAATTTTGACCTTCTAAACTGCATCATTACTTCAACCACCAGTCAATCATTCAATGCATGACCAAGATTGAAATAATCCCTTTTCAAGAAAATTAAATGATTTTGACTTCTTCATTAGTGAACTATCCTGACAACTATACAAATATGTACTCCAATAGTTTGGTTTAAGGTTAAGATGTAACTAGCATTAGTAGTCAATACCTTTTTTTTAGAGAATTTTATCTCGTTTTAACCACTCAGAGCACTTGAATCTGCAAACATAAGCAATCTGTATACCAATAATTGAATACCATTAGTCTGAAGAATTTCGTTTTTGAGAATCTCAAAAAAATTTCTTAAAGAAAACAAAACAATACAAAGTCAATGAAAGAAATCTATCCTTGCCGTTAAAGTAATGCAATATTCAAATACGAATATGAAGCCTTCTTATGCATGCATTAATCCCTTCATGACTTTTAAAAGATCTAATGCGGCTTCAGTCCTCACAAATGATTTAGTTACTTCCTGTTGTTCAGGTGCTTTTGCCTAGGACGATAATAAAGGGACTTGACACTCCCGTAGATCTAATGCAATTCCAATGCGGCCCAGGAAGTGATGCAATTTCTGATTTAATTCCATCTGGTGGTGAAAATTGTTAAAAGGACGTACAAAGCGCGTTTAGGTGAGCTGATGAGTAACGTGAAAATAAATGTTAAAAACAGTTTATCAAAATAAAATAATGTAATATTTTAGTCATAGATGAATTTATAATTTGAGAGGAAGAGTGTCTGGTTATATTAGGGGCTATTATGTGTTTTAAAGGTTAAATTTGCGCGCTCTGCACAATCATAAATGTCACAAATTACAGGGTGTTTTGTAGCATTTGCGATTATGTAAATAGCTCGAATTAACCGTTTTGAATGTTGTTTTAACTAGTTTTATGTGTAACTAGATGAA
>JAHWFO010066590.1:0-16129 GCA_023313115.1 Rhysida immarginata
GATTTTCACTGAAAATCACACAAAGGCTGGATTTATAGTTTCGTGCACACTTTTGACAAACGTTCATGATTTTCACCGAAAAACACACAAAGGCTGGATTTACAGTTTTTTCCACATATATTGCCAACGTTCTTGATATTCACTGAAAGTCACCAAAATGCGTGGATTTAGTGTTGCGTGCACACTTTTGGCAAACGTTCATGAATTTTACGGAATTCACCGAAATGGGTGGATATACAGTTTCGTGCACACTTTTACCAAACGTGCATGATATTCACTGAAAAACACACAAAGGCTGGATTTACAGTTTCGTGCACACTTTTGGTAAAAGTTCATGATTTTCACTGAAAATGACCCAAAGGCTGGATTTACAGTTTTTTGCACATATATTGCCAACTTTCTTGATATTCGCCGAAAGTCAGAAAAATGCGTGATTTACAGTTGCATGCACACTTTTGGCAAACGTTCATGAATTTTAGCAGAATTCACGGAAATAAGTGGATTTACTGTTTCTGCACACATATTGCCAACGTTCATGGTATTCACCGACAGTCACCAAAATGTGTGGATTTACAGTTTCTTGCACACTTTTGACAAACGTTCATGATTTTTAGCAGAATTCACCCAATTTGGGTGGATTTACAGATTCATCCACACTATTGGCAAACGTTCATGTTATTCACCGAAAGTCACCCAAATTGTGTGGATTTACACTTTCCTGCAAACTTTTGGCAAACTTTCATGATTTTTACCAAAATTCAAATAAAGGCTGGATTTACAATTTCGAGCACACTTTTGGCAAACGTTCATTATTTTCACCAAAAATCACACAAAGGCTGGATTTACAGTTTTTTGCACATATATTGTCAACATTCTTGATATTTACCGAAAGTCACCAAAATGCGTGGATTTACAGTTTCGTGCACACTTTTAGCAAATGTTTTTCTTATTCCCTGAAAGTCACCCAAATTGTGCGGATTTACTGTTTCGCGCACACTTTTGGCAAACATTCATGAATTTTAGCGGAATTCACCAAAATGGGTGGATATACAGTTTCGTGCACACTTTTACCTAACGTGCATGATTTTCACCGAAAAACACACAAAGGCAGGATTTACAGTTTCGTGCACACCTTTGGCAAACGTTAATGATTTTCACCGAAAATCACACTAAGGCTGGATTTACAGTTTTTTGCACATATATTGCCAACGTTCATGATATTCACCAAAGTCACCAAAATGTGTGGATTTACAGTTTCTTGCACACTTTTGACAAACGTCATGATTTTTAGCAGCATTAAAGCAAATGGGTGGATTTACAGTTTTGTGCACACTTTTGGCAAACGTTCATTTTATTCACTGAAAGAGTGCGATCGCGGGTACAAGCGGCCGAAATGAGATTCCTGAGAGGTGTGGCAGGTGTTACCCTACTAGATAGAGTGTACAGCAGCACAATAAGGGAATCTTTAGGTGTTGAGCCGCTACTTCTCCGCATTGAGAGATCTCAGTTGCGCTGGTATGGCCACGTGATACGGATGCCGCAATCTAGTCTTCCTAGGCAGTTGGTTTTTTCCAAGCCGGTGGGTAAGAGACCAAGGGGTCGGCCTAGAACCAGGTGGCTAGACTACATGGAGAATCTGGGTTCGAGTCGCTTGGATATTACCAGGGAGGACATGCGCCTGATGGCGGAAGATCGCGATCGCTGGAGATCCTCCATAGGGCTGCTGCCCCCGCGACCCTAATGGATAAGCGGGTTAGAAAAGTTAGTAAGTAAGTAAGTAAGTAAGAAAAAATTTTTTTTAAAACTGTAAGATGGGGTTCCCAAAATAAATTACTAGAAATAATAAATCCCAAATATTTGAAGGTTGAGACTCTTTGAATTTTGTCACCCTTGTATGTAAAAGTATATGATTCTAGATTTGAAATTTTGTTTTTTTGTTGAAAAGGTTGCCAAACGGTTTTAGTTATGTTAACACTGAGTCTGTTTAAATCAGTACAAGTTTCTATAGTGAGAAGATAGGAGTCAAGTAACGATTTAACAGTAGATGCCGACGAGTGAGAAGTTAAGGCCAATATATCATCAGCGTACATACAAATTAAATGATTAGGAGAGATAGGAAAGTCGTTACTAAAAATGTTAAAGAGAATCGGACTTAATGAAGAACCTTGAGGGACTCCCATTGGGTGTAAACTTGTCGCAGAATAAGAAGAGAGTTTAAGAGTGTAAAAACGATCTGATAGAAATGAGGAAATCCAGTTAAGAGGAGTCCCCCGAATTCCGAACTGATAAGATAGCTTTTGCAATAAAATGGATGGTAAAACTGTATCAAAAGCTTTGGAGAAGTCAAGAAATAATGCTATTGAGTATTTATTTTGGGCTTGCGCATTAGCTAAGTTACTAAGAAATGTTTCGATTGCCAGAGTTGTATTACCTATCGGACGAAAGCCATATTGTGTATCAGTTAGCAAATGTTTTTTTTTTCAAGATAATCACTAAGTCTAATGGATACCAATTTATCCATAATTTTTGTAAAAAAGGAACTGATTGCGATAGGGCGATAATTAGCAAAGGAGGATTTATCTCCCTTCTTTTTGTAGATTGAGAGAATTTTAGAATATTTCAAATGTCCATTACCAAAGGATAAATTAACTAAAGTTATCATTAAGTTGATAATAGTATTGAAACAAAATTTCCAAATACATGGAGGAAAGCCTAATGCATCAGGGAAATTGGAAGAAGAAAAAAATGTTTGTGCAATCATGAATAGTTCGGTGTGATGGGTAGATGTTAGAAAAAAAGATGAGCTATTATGATGATTGGGATTGTAGTTAATGATAGTGTATGAAAAATGAGGAGACGTGTTTAAAAACAGTCCTGTAAGGAACAATAGTGTATCTGTATTTGAATGAATGAGTAATTCTAAATTTCTAGTAGGGTCCTCAAAAAAGTTTCTGGATGTTAGATTTATTAAAATTTTCCAAGTCTCTTTAGAATTATTTTAAATTGAAAAAATAAATTATAATAATATAATTTTTTTTTCATAATAATTTTTTTTTAAATTTTAGACGTAAATGTTTATATTTAAGACTACGTAGCGTTGTATTGTTTTGCTTAAGTTTACGAAAAATTGTATTTTTTTCCTTAATTACTGAGTGAGTTCATAGGTCATCTATGGGTGTCGGTTTTGTTTAAGCAAAAAGTAAGTCGATTGATAGTACAAAGATGAGATGGCATATTGTTTGAATGAACTTTATGTGGAAGAGAAACTGAACTTTGAATGGTAGCAAATATTGGGTAATGATCAGAGAAAGCATATGGTTCAAATATTGATTCATGAATAAGATTTTTACAATAAAAATTATCAAGTTGAGAAGACTTTAAAGTTCGAAAGTTAGTTCTTGTTGGTCCGTTGATCTTGGTGCAGAAACCAAAAGTAATAAAAGTTGCATTAAAATTGTTAGCTGCAGAATCTTGTGGATCTAAGAAATTCACATTAAAATCACCACTTAAGATTATTCTGTAATTATGATATGTTAATAGGATATCTAAGAAAATATCCAATTGATTTAAAAACTGCGCAAACGAAGCTTGAGGCGGTCTGTAAACCATCCAAATAATTACCTTCTCTTTTGGCAAGATAATGGCCAGAGATTCCAAAAAATCATTCAAATATGTCATGGAATCCAGTATATTGGCTAAAAAGTTTCCATCAAGATAGATGGATATACCACCACCTTTCCGTATCGATCTTTTAGGATTAAACGGAATAAATCCATCTATAGGAAGAGAAATATTATTTTCGTTTAACCAAGTTTGTACAAAAATATAACAAGAAATGGAAGGTCTTTGAGAATAGTGTAATAAAAGATCGTCTAAATTTGAACGGAGGTCCCTTATGTTACTAAAAAGTAAATCTAAAGAACACATGAGAGTAATAAAAATAGAATAGTTTTGATATCTCTAGAAAAAAACTTAAAGCTTTATTAAATCAGATCCATTATTAAAAACAATTATAGGGGCGTCCTGAGATTTCTTAATAAAGATCCGTCCATTTCTAGTCTAAAGGTAGGCATATGATTTAGATTGGTTAATTTCTCTGTTTTTTTTTTAAATTCTCATAAGATTATTTTTTACAGGCATGAGATGTTCATGAAAAAAACATTTAGTCTGTTTATTGAATGTTAATGTTAAGTAATCATTCTTAAGCATAAGAGAATAATGAAAAAGACATCACAAAATAATTAATACGAGGCCTTTCGGTCATTTTATTTCAAAGACCTTCTTCAGGTATAAAAACTTTTTTGACAGTATAACTGAAATCTTCTTTCAGTAAAAGATAAGAATATAAATATTAAGTTTAAATAGATATTGTTGAGAGGCATTATTACATCATTTGATTGTTTACATCTTTTGTTTGAACATTTTAAATTGTTATAATCAAAGAATTTTTGTATATTGTTATTATAATTGATTAAAGGTATATTTACATATTTTTATAATAAATTGATTATGTTTATATTTATAAAATATATAAAATATAAAAAAATATATATAAGAATATACTTAACAAATTTTTTAATTAATAAGAGAAAAAGATAGTAATTAAAAAGATTTATTATAAAGTTTAAAATTTTATTACAATATTTCCCATTTTTTATCTAATTTATATGATTGATGGGATAGACAATTTTTTGATTTGGTTATATAGTAGCTTTCTTTTATTAATCTTTTTTGCCAATGTTTTTCAGTTCCTAAAATTTTTGTATTTTCCCAATCAATTTCATGATTTTTGTTTTTCTTATGTAGATATAATTGGTTATCTTTATATATAAAAATTCAGATTCAGGATGCGTCTGTAAATGTTCTAAAAACTTTTGAACCACTTATCCAATTGAGCTCAAATTCGCACAATATGTTCATTAGATTCAGAGTAAGATTTACATGTCATCAAATGGTGGGGGTGGGGGTAAATAAAATATATCTTGGTTTATGTTTGTTTGTTTCCTCAAGAGATGGCGCAAGGGAAACGCCATCCAAATTTCATCACACAAACAAAACCGAGCAACGCCGGGTATATCACCTAGTTTTCATATAAGATTTCAGTTATACTTTCAAAAAAGTTTTTATACCTGAAGAAGGTCTTTGAAATAAAATGACCGAAAGGCCTCGTATTAATTATTTTGTGATGTCTTTTTCATTATTCTCTTAACTATTATACATCACTTATTTTCTTTCTCTATTCATAAGCATAAGCTTGTTGGTTTTTTTCAGTGATATTTCGGAGATAATTAAATTATTAATAAATTTAATAAAAATCGGTCTTGAAAAACGTTGTTCTTTATTAAATCGACCTACTCGGTGGATATTAGTAATTGATTCTTTGGGTATTTGAAGCCCATTAGTATGGAACATTCCTGAAAATATTCCTAGGAGATCTTCATATGATTTATCCGGAATATAATTTTCATTTCAGTTTTCAAGTAATCATTTTCTTTTCTTATTATAAGTAGTCATTTTCTTCATACTTTACATGTGGGCTTTTTTCGTTTATCTTTACAAATTATCATTTTCTTTCATCTTTACATGTAATCATTTTCTTTTCCCTTAATCTGTAGATATTTTTTTAAATTTATATGTAGACATTTTCTTTTCTATATACATGTAAAAGTTTTCTTTTTCCTTCACATGTACACAATTTCTTTACATATTACATGTAAACATTTTCTCTTTACATTATGTAGACATTTTCTTTTAAGTTTACTTGAAAACTTTCTCTTTAATCCTTACAAGAAGATGCCTTCTTTTAAGGTTATCTGTAGACACCTTCTTTTCTCTCTAAATGTAGATATTTTCTTTTTTCAATATATATAGGCATTTTTTTATCTTCTTTTTTTAAACAATGTCTTTACACATTACATGAAGACAATTTCTATTTACATTAGACATTGTATATACAGTTTATTTTTAAACTTTTTTTTTTATCCATACATGTGGACATTTCTATTTCTCTTGTAAACATTCTCTTTTTTATTTACATGTAGATATTTTCATTTCATTTTAAATGTAGAAGTTTTCATTTCAGTTTTCATGTAGCAATTTTCCTTTCCTAATACAAGTTGACATTGTCTTTTATTTTTATAGGTAGTCATTTTCTTTTATCATTACGTATAGTCATTTTCTTTTCTTCTTACATGTAATCATGGTCTTTTCCCAATAACCGTTGGTGTTTTTTTATCGCTACATATAGACATTTTCTTTTCACTTTAAATGTAGACATTTTCAGATCAGTTTACATGCATTCATTTTCCCTTTACGTGTAGACATTTTCTTTTCACATTACAAGTAGATATTTCAATTTATACATGTAGACCATTCTATTTTCTTTACATTTAAAATTTGTCTTTTCTATTTATATGTATACATATTTTTTTTTAATTTTATGATTACATCCTCTTTTTCTTTGAATGTAGACAGTTTCGTTACACATACCATGTAGACATTTTCTCTCTACATTATGTAGACATTTCTATTTCAGTTTACTTTATAACTTTCTCTTTTATCTATACATGTAGACAATTACACTTTTTTTGTAGACATTTTCTTTTCTCTTTATATGTAGATATTTTCTTTGCACTTTAAATGTAGATATTTTCGTTTCAGTTTATATGTAGCCATTTCTTTTCTTATTATAAGTAGTCATTTTTTTTTATCTTTACATGTAGTCATTTTCTTTTCCCTTTAGATATAGACATTTTTGTATTACTTTATATTAGACACTTTCTTATTTTTTTTATGTAGATATTTTTTTCTTTTCAAATGTAGGCATTTTCTTATTACATTATGCAGACATTTTCATTTCAATTTTTCATGAAGCCATTTTTTTTTATTATATATAGTCATTCTTATTGTACTTTATGTATGTAGGCATTGTCCTTTATCTTTACATGTAGTCAATTTCATTTCCCTTTACATGTGGAAATTTTTTTCATCTAATCGCTAGACACTTTTTTTTCTTGCTACGAGGCATGTTTTTTAAGTAAGTACCGTTTTGCGATTCCGCCGCCGCAGTGCTACGGTCGGTGTTCCGCGCATGCGCGCTGGTTAACTACATCTCTTGTCTACGCATTGACGCCATTACAGTCTGATTCTTCATTGTATACGTTGTTTACTGAGTGTTTAAGAAGCCTCCGACAATCGTGAGTCCCGCCGATTGTGAAGTACGGGCTGTTATACGATTTCTTAGTGCTAAAGGCGTAAAACCGATCGATATTCATCGTGAGATCTGTGAAGTGTACGGACAAAACATTATGAGTGATGGAATGGTAAGGAAATGGGTGAGAGCATTTAAAGATGGCCGCACAAATGTGCATGATGAAGAACGGAGTGGGCGTTCTTCGGTCGTTAATGAAGATTTGGTGCAGAAAGTGGATGAAAAGGTGAGAGAAAACAGACGCTTTACAATTTCATCATTGTGCGACTGCTTTCCTCAATATTCTCGTAGTGTTTTGTATCGCATTGTGACCGAGAACTTGAATTACCGGAAATTGTGTTCACGTTGGGTTCCAAAAATGTTGAACGATTTGCACAAAACCCAACGTTTAGGCAGTGCATTGACTTTCCTTGAGCGGTACCACAATGAAGGTGAAGATTTTTTAGACCAAATTGTTACTGGTGACGAAACATGGGTGGCCTACGTCACACCAGAATCGAAACAACAATCCATGGAATGGCGACATTCATCATCACCCAAAAAAGTGAAGTTTAAGCAAACAATTTCTGCCCGGAAAATCATGTGCACAGTTTTTTGGGACAGAAAAGGAGTATTGCTAGTGGAGTATTGCTGTTTTTGGGACAGAAAATCAATGCAGCGTCTTATTGTGAGACATTGAACAATCTGCGTCGTGCAATCCAGAACAAAAGACGTGGCAAGTTGAGTAAGGGTATCGTTTTGCTGCATGACAATGCCCGTCCACATGTGGCTAATCGGACCAAAGATCTCATCAAATCTTTTAAATGGGAAACTCTACATCATCCTCCATACAGCCCTGATCTGGCGCCTAGCGACTACCATTTGTTCCTGCACTTGAAGAAACACCTGGGTGGTCAGCGTCTTCAAGACGATAACGAAGTCAAAACATTTGTGATACAGTGGTTAACAAGTCAGGCGGCAGAATTTTATGAGGAGGGTATTCAAAAACTGGTGCCACGTTATGACAAGTGCCTCAATATTCACGGAAATTATGTAGAAAAGTAGATTAAGGTGCAGGCTTTCATGTAAAAATAAAATTATTGCGATATCTTTGCACGTCTTTTTTTAATTCCAAAACGGTACTTACTTAAAAAACATGCCTCGTACATTTAAATATTTTCTTTTATATTTGCATGTACACATATATTTTTTGCTTTATATGAAATCATTCTTTTTTTCTTAATACGCACATAATTTCTTTACAAATTACCTGTAGACATTTTTTTTACATTATATTCACATTTTCCTTGCAGTTTACTTTTAAACTTTCTCTTTTATCCATACATGTTGACATTTCCATTTACCTTTACATGGTGCCATTTTTTTTCCTCTTTACATGTAGACATTTTTTTCTTTACTTGTGGATATTTTCTTTTCACTTTATATGTAGACGCTTTCTTTTCTCTTTACATGTAGACAATTTCTTTACACATACTATGTAGACATTTTCTCTCTACATTATGTTGACATTTCCTTTTCAGTTTACTTTTAAACATTCTCATTTATCCTCACATGTAGACAATTCCACTTTTCTTGTAGACATTTTCTTTTTTCTATATATGTAGATATTTTCTTTGCACTTTAAATAAAGACATTTTCATTTCAATTTACATGTAGCCATTTTATTTTCTCATTACATATAATCATTTTCTTTATACTTTAAGTATGTAGGCATTGTCTTTTATCCTTACATGCAGTCATTTTCTGTTTTCAGTAATTGTAGTCAATTTTATTTCTCTTTAGATGTGGACATTTTTTTCACTTAATAAATAGAAATTTTTTTACTTGTAGATATTGTTTTTATCTTTACATGTAGACATTCACAGTTATCTTTAAATGTAGTTATTTTCTTTTCTCTTTACATGTAGTCATTTTCTGTACTTTTTACATGTAGATATTTTCTTGTCACTTTATATGTAGACATCTTTTATCTTTGAATGTAAACATTTTCTTTTCCCTTTACATGTAGACATTTTCTTTTCACTTAATATGAAGACACTTACTTATCTCTTTGCAACTTTACAACTTTTATAGACAACTTCCTTACACATTACTTGTAAACATTTTTCTTTTCAGTTTACTTTTAAACTTTCTCTTTTATCCATACAGGTAGAAAATTCCACTTTCCATGTAGACATTTTCTTTTCTATTATATGTAGATATTTTCTTTGCACTTTAAATGTAGATACTTTTGATTCAATTTACATGTAGCCATTCTCTTCTTTTATTATAAGTAGTCATTTTCTTTTTACTTTACATGTTATCATTTTCTTTTCCCTAAACCTGTAGACATTTCCTTTCACTTTATATGTAGACACTTTCTTTTCTGTTTACATGTAAAAATTTTCTTTTCTGTTTACATGTACACATATTTTTTTTCACTTTATATGAAGACATTCTCTTTTTCTTTACATGTGGACACTTTCTTTACACATTACATGTACACAATTTCTTTTACTTTATATGTAGATATTTTCTTTTTATTTACATGTAGACATTAACTTCTTTGCTTATATGTAGACATCTTCTTTTTACTTTACATGTAGATATTTTTTTCAATACATGTTGATATTTTTTTCAATACATGTAGACATTTTTTTTCACTTCACATTAGACACTTTTTTCCTTTTACATGAAAGCTATTTTCTTCTCATTACAAGTAGTCATTTTCACTTCACTTTACATGTAGACATTGACCTTTATCTTTACATATATAAATTTCCAATTATGTATAGACATTTTTTTTTCAGTTTACATGTAAAAATTTTCTTTTCAGTTTACATGTAAAAATTTTCTTTTCTCTTTAAATGTACACGTATTTTTTTCACTTTATATGTAAATGTTCTCTTTTTCTTTACGTGTAGACAATTTTTTTACACATTACCTGTAGACATTCTACTTTTTACTTTACATACAGATATTTTCTTTCTCATTACAGGTAGTCATTTTTTATACTTTACGTGTAAACAATGTTTTTTATCTATACATGTAGACATTCACAGTTTTCTTTAAATGTAGCTTTTTTCTTTTCTCTTTACATGTAGCCATTTTCATTACTCTTTACATGTAGATATTTTTTTTCACTTTATATGTAGACATCTCCTTTTATCTTTAAATGTAATCATTTTCTTTTCCCTTTACATGTAGACATTTTCTTTTCACTTAATACGTAGACACTTACTTTTCTCTTTACATATAGACAATTTCTTACGCATTACATGTAAACATTTTCTCTTTACATTATGTAGACATTTCCTTTTCAGTTTACTTTTAAACTTTCTCTTTTATCCATACAGGGAGACATTTCCATTTCTCTTGGAGACATTTTCTTATAAATTTACATATAGACATATTGTTTATTCAATATATATAGATATTTTCATATCTCTTCACATTTAGACAACTTCTTTAAACTTTACATAGAGACATTTTTTCTCTGCTTATATGTAGACATTTTCTTTTTACTTTATTTTAGACACTTTTTTTTCCATACATGTACACATTTTCTTTTAACTTTACATGTAGACATTTTTCTTTTTTTCAAAATATATAGACATATTCTTATCTCTTTACATTTACATAATTTCTTTTTTTTACACTTAGTAGACATTTTCTATTCAGTTTACTTTTAAAGTTTTTTTTTATCTCTACATTTTGACATTTCTATTTTTCTTTACATGTAGACATTTTCTGTTCTCTTTACATAAAGATATTTTCTTTTCACTTTAAATGGAGACAAGAGGGGTGAAATCCAAATATATAATAGATATTATGGAAGCAAGATGTGTTTTATTCTATTTCTTTAATACTTAATGAAAATAATTTAAGTAAAAATTATTAAGTATATAAAGTCAGATAAGTATCAATTATAATTATATTAAGGTAAATATAGGTTATGAATTTAAACTAATGTATAATAATTTCTCCCTTCAGGATGAAGGTCAATACTACAAACAGAAACCAAATTCAACTTCATGTGCACCAAATAATTATGATCTCATAAAAAATGAACAATGTTTAGATGCTTTAATAAAATCTTAAAATCAAGTTACTTTAACCGAAAAATTTTCTTTACCACATCTGCTAATCCTACAAGAGGACGCTTTCGTTCAACTTTATATGTAGACACTTTCTTTTATCTTTACATGTAAAAAAATTCATTTTTCTGTACATGCAGCATATTTTTTTCACTTTATATGTAGACAAATTCTTTACACATTATATGTAGGCGTTTTGCTGTCATTTTACATTAGACACTTTCTTTTTTTTATTTAGACATTTTCTTATCTTTTTACATGTAGACATTTTATTTTTTGCATTATGCAGATACCCTCTTTTAAGTTTAGTTTTAAAATTTCTCCTTTATCTTTACATGTAGATATTTATTTTTCTCTTTACATGGAGACAGTTTCTTTTAAATTTACATGTACACTTTTTCTTTTCTCAATATATGTAGACATTTTCATATCTCTTTACATTTAGACAATTTCTTTACACTTTACTTGTAGACATTTTCTTTTTATAATATGTAGATTTTTTCTTTTCAGTATACTTTTCAACTTTCTGTTTTATCAATTTATGTAGTCATATTTATTTCTCTCTACATGTAGACATTTTCTTTTCTCATTACAAGTAATCATTTTCTTTATGCTTTACATGTAGACCTTGTCTGTCAACTTTACAGTGTGGTCTTTTTTTATATATATATACATGTAGTCATATTTTTTTCTTTTTCACTGTAGACTTTTATTCTTTTCTATGTAGAAATTTTCTTTTATCGCTACATATATAAACTTTTCTTTTTACTTTAAATGTACACATTTTCAGTTTAAAATAATGGTAGTGAGTTCTTAAATGCAACAATTTTAAATTTATTTCTGACCGGTTTCAGTATTAAACCATCTTTGGTGGGCTACAATAGTAAGTGTGGAAATACCAGCTTATATATTTTCTTTTCACACTACAAGTAGACATAGTTTTATCTACACATT
Organism: Rhysida immarginata; assembly: GCA_023313115.1. Lineage (NCBI taxonomy): Eukaryota > Metazoa > Arthropoda > Chilopoda > Scolopendromorpha > Scolopendridae > Rhysida > Rhysida immarginata. Next base: position 12,241 of record JAHWFO010066590.1, read on the forward strand.
TTTTTTTATCACTACATATAGGCATTTTCCATTTACTTTAAATATACACATTTTCTGTTCAGTATACATGTATTCATTTTCCCTTTATATATAGTCATTGTGTATTCACATTACAAGTAGAAATTTTTCCACTTTATATGTAGACAGTTCTTTTTTCTTTACATGTAAAAATTGTCTTTTCTATTTACATGTACACATATTTTTTTTTCACTTTATATGCAGACATTCTCTTTTTCTTAATAAGTAGACAATTTCTTTAAATATAACATGTAGACATTTTCTGTTTTGTTTACATGAAAGTATTTTCTTTTCACTTTAAATGGTGACATTTTCATTTCAGTTTACATGTAGCCATTTTCTTTTCAGTTTATATGTAGACACTTTTTTTTCTTGTTACATGTAGACAATTTTTTTACGCATTACACATAGATATTTTCTTTCTACCTTATATGTAGATATTGTCTTTTATCTTTACATGTAGATATTGTGTTTTATCGTCAAATGTAGACATTTTCTTTTTCCCTTACATGTAGACATTTACTTTTCAGTTTATATGTAGACACTTTCTTTTCTCGTTACATGTAGACATTTTCTTTACATTTTACATATAGATATTTTCTTTTTTACTTAACAAGTAGACATGGTCTTTTATCTTTGCATGTAGAAATTTACTTTTATCTTTACCTAATTTTTTTTTCTTTATGTATAGACATTTTCTTTTCACTTTATATGTAGACACTTTCTTTTATTGCTACACAGAGACTCTTACCTTTAAATTTACATGTAGACATTTTCTTCTATCGCTACATATAGACTCTTTGTTTTAAATTTACTTGTAGACATTTTCTTTTTTCAATATATATATATATGCATTTTCTTATCTTTTTCATTTAGACAATTTCTTTACACATTACATGAAGACATTCTCCATTTACATTATTTAGACATTTTCTGTTCATTTTATTTTTAAACCTTCTCTTTTATCCATACATGTAGACATTTCTATTTCTCTTTTACACATTTTCTTTTCTCTTTACATGTTGATATTTTCTTTGCACCTTAAATGTAGACATTTTTATTTTAGTTTACATGTATCCATTTTGTTTTCTCATTACAAGTAGTCATTTTTTTATACTTTACTTGTAAGCATTATCTTTTATCTTTACAAATAGACATTTTCTTTCATCTATACATGTAATCATTTTCTCTTCTTCTAACTTGTAGACATTTTTTTTCTCTTTATATGGAGACATTCTCTTTACATGTAAACAATTTCTTTACACATTACATGTAGATGTTTTCTCCTTACTTTATGTAAGCGTTTTCTTTTCAGTTTCATTATTTTACACACGTTGTATTGTATAGTGTATATATTTTTATAATTTCATAACGTCCATTTTACAATACAATTGGTTTATTATTGTTTAGATAGATATATAATCGATTTTCGTCCTTTCGGACATCATCAGTATTTTTGAGTTGAGATGTTTAAATGTCTTAAAATGGTATTATTTTTTAAACTTTAAACAATGTTTCTTCTATACATTGTTTTTTGGTTATATTGTTGTCATTATTATTAGTATTTATTCTATATATTGTAGTTTTAATAATATAAAATATAGTATTATCTTATTTTATGAATATATGTTTAATTACATAGTTCATGTATTCTTTTGTTTTTGTTTAATAGTTCTTTTATTTTCTCCTCCTTCAGTATTTGGTTGAATAATAAATTACTGTCTAAGAATTCGGCATTATATAAAATTTTTTGAAGATAAAATTTATATACCATAAAAATAATAAAATTTTCGATGATTATTATTTCTCTCTTTTTATTAATTTTGTAGACTAGTTTGCATGTTTCTTCGTAATTCCCGGTTTTATGTTTGCTTAATAAAATGTGTTCTGCATATTTGGAGTTTTTTAGTGCATTTTTTATATAATATATATGTTCTTTGAATCTGATTTCTAAATTTCGATAAGTTTTTCCAATATAAATTTTGTTACATTCTTTGCATTTAATTTCATATACCCTGCTTTTTTCTTTTTTTATAATTTCTCTTTTGTTTTCTAGTAATGTTATTAATCTATTTTCGGATCTAAAGGCTACCTTTATTTCTTTCTTTTGAAATATTTTTTTAATTTTGTAACTCATATTTCCATGGAATGTTAAACATATTCTTTTCTTTTCTTTTTCTTTTGTATTTGTATTATTTTGTTGTTTTTCTCTGATTTCTGTAGCTATATTGATGATTGTTTTATTTATTTGATCTTCCTTGTATCCATCCCTAATCCCAATTTCTTATATTATTCCTAATTCTTTTTCTCTATATTCTTCTTTTATAGGGTATGTTAAAGCTCTATTAATTAGATTCCTAAATGCTGAGTTTTTGTGACTCCATGGTTGGTTTGAATTTTTGTGTATACTGTTTATCGTTGTTGTGGGTTTTCTGTATATGTTATATTCTAATTTTATTTTATTGTTTTCTTCTTTTTTCTCTATCATTATATCTAAATAATTTAATTTGTTATCTTTTTCCTCTTCATATGTGAATTTGGTATTGTCATCTAGATTATTTAAGTCTTTTAGTATTTCTTCCATGTTAATTGATTTATCTATTATACATAGGCTGTCGTCTAAATATCTAGTATACATTTGTATATTATATTTTTTTAATATTTCTTTTAATTTATTTTCTTCTAGATCTTGTAGATTTACTTCTGAAACTATTGCACTAATTGGATTTCCCATTCTTAGTCCTTGTTTTTGTTCGTAAAAGTGTTTATTATAATCGAAGTAATTTTGAGTTTTTATTGTTTTTAAGCTTATTATAATAACTTCTATTAGTACTTTTTCAATTTCTCTTACTTTTAAGTTATTTTCTATTATATCAATTGCTTTGTCTACGTTTATATTTGTATACATATCTTTTATGTCAAAAGATACTAATTTTGTATTTTCACTTAATTTTAATTTTTCTACCTTTTCAAATACCTCGTTAGAATTTTTTATTGCGTATCAATAATTTAATTTCAGATTTTCATTTAACTGTTTTTGGATATATTTTGCTAAATTGTATGATGGTGAATTAATATTGTTGATTACTGGTCTTATTGGGAAATTAGTTTTAGTGAACTTTGATTCTAGGCTTCATTATTGGTGCAATAGGAGTATTCGTTCTTAATTGTAATTTTTGTCCTTTGAACATCAGTGATTTGAATTTGTTGGTAATTTCAATGATTTTTCTTTGAAACTTATCTCTTGGATTCTTCTTTAAGTTCATGAGTTTATTTTTTGTTATGAACTTCATTGTTTTCCCATCCAGTTCATTGTTTTTAATTATCACCATTATTTTGCCTTTATCTCCATGCGTGATTTGAGCATTATTTTCTTTCAGTTTGTTATTGATTCCTATTATCGGTTCCTATTATCGATTCCTATTTAATTCGGTGGATTTTACTTTATCTTTGTATTTTGTGATTATATTTCCGATGTTTATTGTAAACTTTCTTTTTAGTCCTTATAAAAAGACGGTTTGTTTTAACTTTATATGTACACACTTTCTTTTATCTTTACATGTAAAAATAATCTTTTTCCTTTACATGCAGCATATTTTTTTCACTTTATATGTAGACATTCTCTGTTTTTTATATGTAGATAATTTATTACACATTATATGGTCACATTTTTTTTCAATTTACATTAGACACTTTCTTTTTCTTTTATATAGACATTTTCTTATGTTTTGAAAAATACCTATTTTTACATTATGTAGCTATTTTCAATTCAGTTTACTTTTAAAATTTCTTCTTTATCCTTACATGTATACATTTTCTATTAATTTTACATGTACACATTTCCTTTTTTTAATATATATATATATATATA
>JAHWFO010066599.1:0-13141 GCA_023313115.1 Rhysida immarginata
ACAGTTATGTGATAGTTATCTGTGTTTTCCTGCTCAGTTATTTATTTTTTTATGTCGAAAACTGTGTTAATATTATCGGGGTCTGCAGCTGGACGTGAATTGGTCACGTGAAGATCTTTTGTGAATTATTTATTTTGAATTTGTGAATGCGGCGCCCAAGAGGCATTATTAATGTTATAAGAACATTTCACGAAATGTGTAGTGAATAGCTTTCTTTTGTTTTCTTTAGGTATAAGTGTTACCTTAGCTAGTTACATCTCCTTTTTTTTTTTTGTTTATCTATCTTCTTCTATCTATCTATCTATCTATCTATCTATCTATCTATCTATCTATCTATCTATATATATAAAGAAGAATGTTTGTGGATCTGTCTGTGGGTCTGTCTGTGGGTCTGTGTGTATGTTTTTTATACAAATCTACAGTTTTATTCCGATCTTGATAAAATTTCGCATACATGACCTTCAAAGCATGAGGAAGGTCACTGTCTACCTCAGATTTCGGAAAAATAATAAATATCGATAAAAAAATCGATATTTATGGTTATGGTAAGGCATATTAATGAGAAATATCTCATGACTAACAATGCAAGGCAAAGTTTGTACAACAATAGGTATCAACAATGGTATCAGCACGCAATTCACAAACACACTGCATGAACCAACAATATATATCTCATGACCAACAATGCAAGGCAAAGTTTGTGCAACAATAGGCCCATTGTGTTCGCATCAAGAATGGTCTCAATGCGCAATTCAACACTAACAATGAGCACAGAATGATGATGTAATGTTAAAGCAATCTTTCCAAGAATTATAACAATGAACATAAAATGATGATGTAATATGGATAAGTTTCAATTTGTAACAATGGATAAAAGAGAGTTCTTACTACTTAACAATTTCTTGAAAATCTTTAAAAATGATCAGTAACTGGAGATAATGGAGAGTTAGCAGACTATTGAGAAAGAGTGGAAAGACGACAGAGGAAGCACTCCTTTAGCTCCGTGATGTATTGAGCAAATGGGAAGCAAGTAAATAGAAGAATCGGCGACCGCTAGACTGCACAAAGTGATGACTGGCCCAGTTTTGCTTCAACACATCGAGAGAAGAGTGGAAATTGTAACAACACTAAGTATACATCTGAGGTAAGATTACGTGAGTAAGAAATTATTTAGACTAGCAGTGGCATCCTTGGAGAGGTCCAGCCATTGTGAGCCTTTAAAAAGATTTTTTTCGAATTTTCATTATGAACTTTTACTGTATTAATTCTAAGCATTTTCATGTGTTTATTTTTAAGATATTGCAAAATTTAATTTAATTTTTTGAGATTTTTCTGTTTACATCCAAGTGTAATTATCCCGGGCAACGCCGGGTACCTTTGCTAGTTCATAATAAACATACTGTGTTTTGAATTACGCCTTATGTCCATGAATGTTTTGTTCCACTGCGTGTGCTCTCTAGATTGTTGGTTTTTATTCATGACACAAATTATATTTGTAGCTTCAACCCTTCATTTTCATCATTTCTGCTCTCCAGTTTCCCTGTAATATCTTTTGTGAAATCTGACATTGTAACCGGAATCACTTTATATTGACCACCATAATTCAAAAGAGCTTCTAGGTATGCACGGTATGGATATAATTTGCTGCTATGACTAATTAACATGTTGTCAAGGTAGCAGTCAATTTGTGAGAAAAGATTCACAGGTCCAGTTGCGTTATCTTCGGGAATGAGCTCTTGGCCCTCTTTAACATTTTTCTCAGTCAAGCTGAGAGTTGTTTGACTAAGATCAACGTAGTAGTCAGCGAGTACCAGGACAAAGAATACCAGGGGCCAGGCATCTGTAATAAATGTCGACTGTTGATATTCAATTATGTATCTTTTCTCTTATTGGCTGCTCATATGAGGAACCATAAAAATATCCAATTCGCATTTTAGACATTCAGAGCTATTCTTACGAATATGCAGGCCATTTAAAAAAAAATTTAGATGAATGCTGAGTCAAGGGGTTGAATGTTTAATCTTTTTCTTTTGCTTTAAAATATAGGAATGGTCGTTGTCCTTAAGAATTACTGTTTCGATCAGGTTCTGCACCTTCCAAAGTTTATGTACAGTATGGTGCTTAACAGCTGATTTATGCTTATTTTTACTTTCACCATGATGTCGTTGTATGCTCGAACCCAGTTCCTGAAGTGCACTATTGCCTGCCTCTTTCATTCACAAAACCAATGACTTTTTTGGATTTTCACTGTGCATCGTATCATTAAATACGGACACCACACCTTTTAGGGCATGTCTGCCAAAAATTTTAGCCATTGCTTTGAGTAATGGTGTCATCTGGTGAAACTAATTTGTTAAAACAGGACCAATACCACTGCCTGTCTGAAACAGCATACCTCTAAACACAGGTGAAGCACGACCTGTCTGGTTTAGATAATGTTATAAAAATGCATCGTCGTTTGGTACATATGGGACATGCATCTTGAATTAAACAATGAAGATGTTGAGGTTAGACCCATAAATTGAGATGTCTGTTAACTACAACTGTTACTTGCAGAAATGAAGTTTCCTAATAGTCTTTTCTATAAAAATGATAGCAAATCGGCTTGGTTTGAATGAACAACAATGTCAATCTGTCGATGACATTACTACTTACTGAAAAGTAGTCAGGTGAGTGAAAAGTTCTATTAATCAATTTTCATCTAGTATGTGATTCTGGAATGATCTGAAGGAGTGGTACAAATGTGTTTCCCACAACTTCAGGTTGGATGATGTCTATATACAGATAATAGACACATATACCTCTTCTCAGCTCGATTGGTATCATCCCTTCACCGTTCTAAGTCATAACCTTTGCTAAAACTATTGTATCTCCCCTCTGTGCATTTCAAATGAAAACATTTATTAGGTGAGAGACTGATGCTTTAAAAACCCAGTTCTTTCAGAGGAATCATTTTAACGAGCGCCTCAAGAATGTTATTAAGACTATCATAATGCTCCTGGGGAATTTTTCAGATGTGCTGTTCTGGGATGTCAGGTGGGTGAAAAATAATACAGCTGACGAACTGGTCATCTGTGTCATTTAAGGCTATAGGAGAGGGAGTCTTCAATTTCTTATTCGGGAACCGATCAGGTAAAAAGCCTATGTTGACAACTGCAGAAAATTCTATGATATGATTAGTGGAATCTGTAAACTATATGAAACCATCAGTCAGCTTTGTCTCGAGAACCGCAGCCTTAAAATTGAAATGAAACTATATGTAATTGGGGGCTAAAAAATTTTCTCCTTGAACAATATATTAGGAGCAATATTAAATACTTTGCAGAATTTGGGTGTATTAAAGTGTTTCCTGCATTGGGTGATAATATCAAGATAAGTTTATGAAAGATGACACGGTTATGTTAATAGAGAACGTCCTTCAAAAATGATTTTAAAAACAATTCTACTTCAAGTATGAAGTCCTTTTCACTTTTCCTGGAACCCAGCCATCTCTGGAAATTTTTTGAAAGGCTTTCTAAAGCTCAAGCACCTTCTTCGTTTTGAATAGGGTAACCAGAGTAAATCAAGAGAAAACACTATTCCACTAGGCAAGGGTCCACTTTAGATGGGTTCAGGCCCATGCTACCCGGCGACGCTTAGCTACAGTGCACATAAATGGCTTCCTCTTTGTAGCGTATAAGTAATTGTTGCATCTTCTGATGTAACGGCGGACTGTGCTTTCGGATATGGGTATATGAAAATATTCTCGAGCCCAAACAGTCATTTCACTTATCGGTGCATGCCTGTTTTTCACAATGTAACGTCGAAATACTGGTAGGTCCTTAACATTCAATAATCGCTGCTTACCTGGTGCAGTCCCTGGTTCTGTTTTCCCGATTTTTCTGAAACGCTTGATGATCCCATTAGCAGTAGAGAGTGGAACTGATAATTCATGGGCAATAGCTCGCTGGAATTTGTTATTCTGGAACTGCTGTATAAGTTTTTGCCGTATACACGTTTCTACTGGCTTACCACGTCCCATGGCTCAAAACAACACAAATGCTGTGCTCTGTCGCGTGGACGGTACTTTTAAAGCCTGACGCAAAGCATTCTGGGCGTTTCTACAGCCTTCAGGAAAGTTCTATATGCTGGCGAACCCTTGTGTACGAAGTTCTTTGAAACCTGTTGACAGCGCAATTTTACATAAATTTGAATAAATTATTTCACACCATTAAATGGATTCTAAATCGATGTTGATATTGTTACTGATATTTCACTCAGTAAATCTATTTTCATTAGCCTGCAATCCTCTGTATGCACTTTTCACTGTGTTTTTAGCCAAATTACTTAGTGTCCGAAGTTTATTGACGCTAGGGTTGTACATGCCATATGTTAACATTTAAAGTTCCAATGGTACCATATTGTATCATATAAACCATTAGGGTACGTGCTATATAACCATTTCCCACTATCATTATTTGCTTGTTATGTTCACTCATGACACGTTGTTACGAGTTGTTTGATATATTACACACAATATCTTTGCATTGAAAGTTCCATCGGTACCATATGGTACTAATTAGGCACGAGCTAGTAAACCAATTACCATTATGGTTATTTACACGTTATATTCATTAATGATACATGCTTACACGTACACGTGCTATTACACCAATTTGTGCTATCATTAGTTACTCTCATATTCGTTCATGAGACGTCATGGCGATTTATTTTATACATTACAGGCCATATCTGGTTAGAAGAAATTTTTAAGGGGATATCTTAATGTTACCATTAGAGCACGTACCTATTCCGGCTATCTCAGGTTCGTTCTTGTTCGTGCTCTGTCCCATATTAATGGATTGGTGAAAACAGAGTGTGAAAAAGTTAATTCGTTTTCAAGTTATCGTAATAAATAAACAATAAGCTCCCTACGAATAATAAAATTCTTTTGATTTAGAGTCCGTTCTGCCCTTCCAATAATCGTCAATCTCGTGCATCCTGCACGCGCACTATCTCATTAACGTTTACAGCACGCGCTGAGCCGAACCTATATGCTTATTATGCGTTTTCCCTAATGCAATTTTACCGATTTCGGCTATCTTCGACTAAATTTATTAATTGGCCAAACACTATTTAATAACGTTATATTCGTTCATGGCTCATCGTTACGAGTGATTTGATATGTTACTTACTATATCTTAACCTGGAAACATTACGGGGGGGGGGGGGGCCATCACAATAGTACAATTAGAGCGCGTGCCACTGCACAGATTTCGACCGTTTCGAACTCGTCCGTGCCATTTCCCATATCTATCGATTGGTGAAAACTGATTTTTGAAATCTTTCATACATTCCGAGAAAATCGAGTTACGGACAGACGGACGGATTTATAAGGCCAAAGCATAAAGCACCTTTCGGTACTTAATAAACTATTATTGAATGATATAATCAAGTACCGAAAGGCTAAATGAATTCCGCTACAAAAACCATTGAAGAACGGCGTTGTTTATATATTCCACCATAAACTTCTAATTTATAATTTGTGTATTTTTAATCATTTCCCACTATCATATGTACTCGTTATTTTCACTCATGACACGTTGTTACGAGTTATATGATATACTACATGCCATATCTTAGCATTGAGAGTTCCAACGGTACCATTTTGTATCATATAGTACAATTAGAGCACCTGCTTTGTTACAGTTTCCTATTATCAATATTTAGTCGTCAAATTCACGCATGACACATCGTATTACATGCCCAACCTTAGCATTGGAAGTTCTAACGGTACCATATGGTATCATATGCTACTATTAAGGCACGTGCTACTTAACCCGTTTCCACTATAATTATTTACTCGTTATATTTGCTCATGACACGTTGTTACGATTTTTTTGATATATTACATATCATATTTTAGCATTGAAAATTCTAACAGTAACATATGGTACCTTACGTTACCATTAGGGCACGTGCTCCTTAACCATTTCCCACTCTCACTTTTTCCTCGTTATATTCGCTGATGACACTTGTTACGAGTTGTTTGATATTTTACATGCTATTTTACCTTTTACCTTTACAACGTTACCTTATGGTACCTTACGTTATCATTAGAGCACCTGCTACTTAACCATTTCACACTATCATTATTTACTTGTTATTTTCACTCATGACACTTGTTACGAGTTGTTTGATATTTTACATGCTATTTTTTAGCATTGACAGTTCTAATGGTAGCATATGGTCCCATACGTTACCATTAAAGCACGTGCTATTTAACTATTTGCCACTATCATTATTTACTGGTTACGAGTTATTTGATATATTACATGCCGTATCTTACCATTGAAAGTTCCAATGGTACCATATGGTAGTATTATTCACGTGCTAGTAAACCAATCGCCATTATCATTATTTACGCGTTATATTCAGTCATGGTACATCTTTACACGTACACGTGCCACTAGACCAATGTCTGCCCTTACTAGTTACGATTTATTTTCATTCATGAGACTCCGTGACGATTTATTTTATCTATTACATGCCAAATCAGGTTAGGGGAAATTATTAAGGGGGTATCGTTTTATTAAGTTAATTCGTTTTCAAGTTATCGTAATAAATAAATAATAAGCTCCCTACGAATAATAAAATTCTTTTGATTTAGAGTCCGTTCTGCCCTTTTATTAATCGTCAATCACGTGCATCCTGCACGCGCACCATCTCATTAAAGTATAGAGCACGCGTACAACTGAACCTATATGCTCATTACGCGTTTTCTCTAAAGCAATTGTACCGATTTCGACCATCTTCAAACTAAATTTATCAATTGGATAAACAGTATTTAATAATGTTATATTCGTTCATGGCTCATCGTTACGAGGGATTTGATATGTTACTTACTATATCTTAACATGGAAAATTTCTGGGGGGGGGGGGGTCGTCATATTACAATTAGAGCGCGGGCCACTGTACAGATTTCAATCATCTTCAAACTCACCCGTGCCATTTCCCATATCTATCCACTGGTGAAAACAGATTTTTAAAATCTTTCATAGTTTCGGAGAAAATCGACTTACGGACGGACGGACAAGGCCAAAGCATAAAGCACCTTTCGGTACTTAATAAACCATTATTGAATGATATAATCAAGCACCGAAAGGCTAAATGCATACTGCTACATAAACCAATGAAGAACTGCGTTGTTTATATATTCCACTGTAAACTTTTAATTTATAATTTGTTTATTTTTTATCATTTCCCACTATCATTATTTACTCGTTATTTTCACTCATGACACGTTGTTACGAGTTATATGATATATTACATATCCTATCTTAGCATTGAAAGTTCTAAAGGTACCATTTTGTATCATATAGATTAGGGCACATGCTACGTTACAATTTCCTATTATCATTATTTAATCGTTAAATTCACACCTTACACGTCGTTACTTGTTGTTTGATTTATTACATCCCCAATCTTAGCATTGAAAGTTCTAACTGTACTATATTGTATCATATGGTACCATTAGGACACGTGCTACTTAACCAATTCCCACTATCATTATTTTCTCGTTATATTTGCTCATGACACGTTGTTACGATTTGTTTGATATATTACATATCATATTTTAGCATTGAAAATTCTAACAGTAACATATGGTACCTTACGTTACCATTAGGGCACGTGCTACTTAACCATTTCCCACTCTCACTTTTTCCTCGTTATATTCGCTGATGCACGTTCTTACGAGTTGTTTGATATACTACATGCCATATTTTAGCATTGAAAGTTCTAACAGTACCATATGGTACCTTACGTTACCATTAGGGCTCGTGCTACTTAACTATTTCCCACTATCATTATTTACTTGTTACATTCACTCATGACACGTTGTTACGAGTTGTTTGATATATTCAATGCCATATTTTAGCATTTAAATTTCTAACAGTACCATATGGTACCTTACGTTATTATTAGGGCACGTGCTACTTAACCATTTTCCACTATCATTATTTACTTGTTACATTCACTCATAACACGTTGTTATGAGTTGTTTGATATATTACATATCATATTTTAGCATTGAAAATTCTAACAGTAACATATGGTACCTTTCGTTACCATTAGGGCACCTGCTCCTTAACCATTTCCCACTCTCACTTTTTCCTCGTTATATTCGCTGATGCACGTTCTTACGAGTTGTTTGATATATTACATGCCATATTTTAGCATTGAAGGTTCCAACGTTACCATATGGTACCTTACGTTATCATTAGGGCACGTGCTAGTTAACCATTTCCCACTATCATTATTTACTTGTTATATTCACTCATGACAAGTTGTTACCAGTTATTTGATATATTACATGCCATATCTGGTTAGAGGATATTTTTAAGGGGGTATCCTAATGTTACCATTAGAGCACGTACCTATTCCGGCTATCTCAGGTTCGTACTTCTTCCTACTCTCTCCCATATTAATGGATTAGTGAAAACAGAATGTGAAAAAGTTAATTCGTTTTCAAGTTATCGTAATAAATAATAAGCTCCTTACGAATAATAAAATTCTTTTGATTTAGAGTCCGTTCTGCCCTTCCAATAATCGTCAATCTCGTGCATCCTGCACGCGCACCATCTGATTAACGTTTAGAGCACGCGCTGAGTCGAACCTATATGCTTATTACGCGTTTTCCCCAATGCAATTATACCGATTTCGGCTTTCTTTGAACTAAATTTATCAATTGGCTAAACAGTATTTAATAACGTTATATTCGTTCATGGCTCATCGTTACGAGTGATTTGATATGTTACTTACTATATCTTAACATGGAAAATTTCTGGGGGGTGTCATAATATTACAATTAGAGTGCGTGCCACTGTACCGATTTCGATCATCTTCGAACTTGTCCGTGCCATTTCCCATATCCATCGATTGGTGAAAACAGATTTTTAAAATCTTTCTTACTTTCCGAGAAAATCGAGTTACGGAGAGACGGACGGACGGACGGACTTTCGGACAAGGCCAAAGCATAAAGCACCGTTTGGTACTTAATAAACCATTAATGAATGATATAATCAAGTACCGTAAGGCTAAATGAATACTGCTATATAAGCCATTGAAGAACTGCGTTGTTTATATATTCCACCCGAAAAACCCGTTGTTTATATTATTCTGTACCGCACTTTTCTTCCTTGTACTTGTGAATAAATTGTGAATAAATTTCTACCAGCTTATAATTATAACTAAATTTCTTTTTATAACTTTCGAAAGCATTCCTAAGTCATTTTTCATTGTTTGGAATCGAACGTCCGCAAGCTAATGAAGCAGACGCGAGCTAACGAACGCGCGCAAGCTAAGGATGTGTGCGCGTGCTACAACAATCCCTTCGTAACGGACGAATGTTCCAAGGTAGCTTAAACAATGCTCGAAGAGTCGACATATAATATTTTATTTATTTATTTATTTATTGACGGGAAGACCTATTTAAAAAAATATTAAATATAATCATAAATACAAAACAAAAACAAAGAAAGAGGAAAAGATAATGACATAAATAAAGCAATAAAGTCATTAACGAAATAAATTAACAAAAATGACTTTACCGCCAAAGCAGATAAAGGGAGCACATTTTGGTATTATAGCATCATACATTATTATAGCATCATACATAGATATATATAGATTAACCAATATTTTAACACACTTTAGAGAAAATATATAAACATGAAAATTGTAAATTACTATTTAAGTAAATAAATGTATAGACAGAATTTAAAAGAATTAACTTGAAGAACTGAAGGATTAAACGAAGAGTGAACTTATTCTTTATATATTTGAACAAATAAAAGTTCTATAATTTGTAAGACATTCCCACATAATGTTAAAGAAAGTAAGCCTTAATTGCTGAAGCGTTATGTGTAACCATCTATCATCTCATATTCAATTACTAAAGTGTTTCTACGTAATCATCTACTATAGGAATTAAGATACCTGGCAGGGGCGCTGCAGTCGCATTACATTTTGCACCATCTAGTATGTAAAATTTATACTTTTATATAGTAAATAAAGATTGAATGTTTATTTTCATTTGCTTGATTGGAAATATTTTTAGATTGGTGGAATAAAGATGGCATGTAATCCGCACTATTTGGATGGTTTATTGGATGATCACAGTAAAAATGTTTTCCACATATCTTGCTGTATTTACTTGGATTCCATATTTTATCCTTACTATTGAAAATGTAAATATTTACAAAACCATTAACGCATTTGTATCAGTATTAAAAAGAGTTTATACTTTACCTGCCTAATTATTTTAATCCATTTATTTCGCCATTCAGAATTCTTTTTTATACTCGGCAAATTAAACAGATATCTTTGGTATCGAATAACTATTCGAATTACATCCTAGCATGCAGCAATTGATTCCGCCACACGTCCTTTTTAGTGACTGTTTTACAGCATTTTCTATTGAGGAATCCGCCATTTTACAATATAATAATTTTAAATGTCAATACTAGGTGGCGATAAAATCATAATAATTATAGTGTCAAGTTTCCTATTGAAACAAGCGATTAACTACTACTATCTAGCATTATATCTCACAGTGTTTAGTTTTATATACCATTAAGCCAAAGGCAATATATACCACCATTCAAACATGTACTACTAAACAATTCCGACTACCATTATTTACTCGTTATATTCACTCATGACACTTTGTTACGAGTTGTTTGATATATTAATTGCCATACCTTTGCATTGAAAATTCCAGCGTTAGCATTGAAAGTTCCAACGGTACTATATGGTATCAATTGGTACCATTAGAGCACTTAACCATTTCCCACTATCATTATTTAGTCGTTATATTAACTCAAGAAAAGTCGTCACGAGATGTTGGATATATTACATGCTATATTTTAGCATAGAAAGCTCCAACGGTAACATATGGTATCATATGGTATCATATGTTACCATTAGGGCACGTGCTACTTAACCATTTCCCATTATCATTATTTACTTGTGATATTCACTCATGGCACGTTGTTACGAGTTGTTTGATATATTTCATGCCATATCTTAGCATTGAAAGTTCCAACAGTACGATATGGTATCATTTAGTACCTTTAAGTCACGTGCTACGCAATGATTTCCTACTATCATTATTTACACGGTATATTCATTCATGACACGACGTTATGAGTGGTTTGATATATTACATGCCGTATTTTAACATTGAAAGTTCCAATGGTACCATATGGCACCTTACGTTACGATCAGGGCACGTGCTGCTTAACCATCTCTCACTATCATTATTTGCTTGTTATATTCACTCATGATGACATGTTGTTACGAGTTACTTGATATATTACATGCCATATTTTAGCATTGAAAGTTCCAACAGTACCATATGGTACCTCACATTACCATTAGGGCACGTGCTACTTAACTATTTCCCACTATCATTATTTACTAGTTATATTCACTCATGACACGTTGTTACGAGTTGTTTGATATATTATATGCCATATCTTAACATTGAAAGTTCCAACAATACCATATGGTAACATTTGGACTATTAGGTGCATGGTACTAAACCAATTCCCACTATCGTTATTTACGAGTTATATTCACTCATTACAAGTTGATACGAGTTGTTTGATATATTACATGCCATATCTTAACAATGAAAGCTCCAATGGTACCATTTTGTACCTTATAGTACGATTAGGGCACGTGCTATTTAACCAATTCCCACTATCATTATTTACTGGTTATATTCAGTCATGATATGTTGTTACGATTTGTTTGATATATCACATGCCGTATTTTAGCATTGACAGTTCCATCGGTACCATATAGTACTATTAGGCACGTGCTAGTAAACCAATTACTACTATCATTATTTACGCGTTATATTCATTAATGATACATCCTTACACGTACACGTGCTGTTAAACCAATTTGTGCTATCACTAGTTACTCTCATATATTCGTTCTTGAAACGTCGTGACGATTTATTTTATATATTACATGCCATATCTGGTTAGAGGAAATTTTTAAGGGGGCATCGTAATGTAACCATTATAGCACGAGCCATTAGAGCACGTACCTATTCCGGCTATCTCAGGTTCGTACTTATTCGTGCTCCGTCCCATATTAATGGATTGGTGAAAACAGAATGTGAAAAAGTTAATTCGTTTTCAAGTTATCGTAATAAATAATTAGCTCCCTACGGATAATAAAATTTTTTTGATTTAGAGTCCGTTCTGCCCTTTCAATAATCGTCAATCTCGTGCATCCTGCGCGCACACCATTTCATTAACGTTTAGAACACGCGCTGAGCCGAACCTATATGCTTATTACGTGTTTTCTCCAATGCAATTGTACCGATTTCAAACTAAATTTATCAATTGGCTAAACACTATTTAATAACGTTATATTCGTTCATGGCTCGTCGTTACGAGTGGTTTGATATGTTACTTACTATATCTTAACATGGAAAAATTTTGGGGGGGTATCACAATAGTACAATTAGAGCGCGTGCCACTGTACAGATTTCGACCATCTTCGAACTCGTCCGTGCCATTTCCCATATCTATCGATTGGTGAAAACAGATTTTAAAAATCGTTTATACTTTCCGAGAAAATCGAGTTACGGACAGACGGACGGACAAGGCCAAAGCATAAAGCACCTTTCGGTACTTAATATGCCATTAATGAATGATATAATCAAGTACCGAAAGGCTAAATGAACACTGCTATATAAACCATTGAAGAACTGCGTTGTTTATAAATTCCACCCGTAAAACTTCTAATTTGTAATTCGTGTATATTTGAAATGAAGAAACTGGTCATAACGGAGGCATGTGCAATCAATACCGCCTAGAGAGAAAGTATGCGCAAGTAAAAATCATACTTTGTTACATCACCAACAATGAGTGAAATATTAAATGAACAATTAAGTTGTATTCGTTCGTGATTCGACATTATGAAGTGATAGATATGCAAATTACCTATCCTTTCCTTTTCCTATCCGTTTATTCCTTTCACACATTATGAATTCGTCGACAAAAAGCACAACTCACTTCTATTATTTGCAAATCGATGCGACGTTTATATGCATTCTGTTCAGCACTTTTCTTCCTTGTAA
>JAHWFO010066601.1:0-13518 GCA_023313115.1 Rhysida immarginata
TTTTAGTTAAACATTTCCAAAAAATTATAAGGGCATAAATTCAAGTTTTCAAATGACATCGTTTGGCGCGTCATCCATAGTGCAAGAAGGTGGGTTCATGCCTACTTTTAAGATACGGGGAAAAATTTACCACAAAGCTGGATCACTTCTTCCCCTTCCAGGTGAAAAACCAAAATTTCTACAAGTTTACTTCATAGACTATGATATATTAGAGGCTGATCAACGGTGTGTTAATATAGCTGGCGTGCGACAAGACATGGTTTAAATCTGCAGAGAACATTTCATTCGCACAACCACTTGGTAAAATTGTTTAAAACAGCATTAGAAAGGGTGCCTACAGACGAGTACACAGTAGTCATCTGGGCAGACAACAGACCATCTGGTGAACATGAACGGCGATTTAACGCCCCAACCATTTACGATGTAGCCATACTCATGGTTAATCTGGAACAGTACGATAGCCGTGACATAATTCTTCAGCGACGAAGCGAAAATTTGCTGAGGATTCTAGAAACACACCATTCCAACGATGCTCTGCAGTATCCGCTTATTTTCTTTGAGGACGAGGATGGTACCACTTTAACATAAAGCAAACCGATCCTCTCAAAGGAAATACGACGCAAAAAAGTATATTCCGTGGAATTTTATGCACACCGCACTATGCTGAGAGAGGTATCGTTAAACCACATCTTACATTTTTGCCAGTTGTTTCATCAATACATCGTAGATATGTACGTGAAAGTCGTAGGTGAGCCGCTTCTTTTCATTAGGTTAAATTAGCAAAAACTGCGTGTTGACAAGTATATTCATCTACGGGATGCTGTGGATAATTATATTCATCTACATTTGCTTTGTTGAAGCAAATGAACATACTTCTTGAGGTTGTTCTGATTACCTAAAATTGTAATTATCCCGGGAAACGCCGGGTAACCCAGCCTGCCTAATTTATGCATCATAATTTGGCGAAATAATTACTAACAACTCTTTCTGCATTCATATGGACAGAATATAGTCATTGTAGTAGGCCAGAAAAAAGGCAGAGGTGACTATTAATAAGACGAATTACATCGCTCCGAAAAATCATTCCTGCCGCTCATAAAATACATCTAATGTCTCTCCCAGTGATATACACTGTAGTGAATATAATTTTCTTATTTTCGGGTATTTTCTCTCTCTCATAGAAATGGTTTCTTCATCCATTGCTTTAGTTAAAAAGCTGATACGAATCCGCTGTAAACCTATAAACGTTGTAATGCATTAGCGGCAATGAAACTTTTTCCGAGTGTTATGAAAGAGGAAAGAAACTTTCGTTTTGTCACGTTCTGGCTAACAAAGACAATAAATGCACTTTTGGTTTACAAAACCCCAGACGGGAGACTTATGAAAACAAGATATCAATTATTTTAACAAATTTAAAAGCGGCCAATATTTGGTCAGTGACCATGGTTTGGTCACTTCACCCTACTTACCTATCTCAAGGAAAACAGTTATAAATAATCTCCTTTTTTCCGAATGTAAAACTTTTGTAATATCATGTCAACATTTTTTGATACAAATGCTATGTCTAATGGCACGTATAAAAAACTGCAAATGAAAATATTAGGTTTTTATTATGATGTTTTTTCTGTTTTTTGTTTTAAATTCAATGGACTTTTAGTTACTCTTTGGTACTTAGTTTAGATTATATATTTTTTCCTTTATTTCCTGTATTTTTTATGTAATATTAGGATATATATTTTCTTTATAACCTGTTACTGGGCTAATACTAGCCTGTTGCTTACAATAAATAAATAAATAAATACGTTTTTTTTTAAATGGAAGATTTAATTATGTAAATTTTTGAAATGATTTCCTTTGGATTGAAATTTTTTAGATAACTGGTTGGAAGGCAATTTGGTTGGATTGTTCGGAGCGGGATCGGAAACAACTGCAACGACCCTTCGATGGTTCTTGCTGTATGTGATAGCTTATCCGAAGATCCAAGCGCGTATTCATAAAGAAATAGATGGTGTTATTGGAGTGAATCGATTTCCTTCTATCACTGATCGTTCGCATATGCCTTATACAGAAGCCACTTTGATGGAAGTTCTAAGGTGTTCCTCCATCGTATCTTTAAATGTGGTTCACAGGTAAGAAGAGAAAATTACCATTTTTAAGTTGTATTTTTCCCATTAATTTTCATTTTAAAATAAATTCAGTAGCGGAGAGAGGGGTATAGCGGACTTGTTAGGTAAAACGGACCACAGCAAGTTTTCTATGTTCAGTGCTGCCAAAATTTCAGTTTTTGTAACTATTATGTTCATACTTGTTAGTCTTTCACTTCCAGTTAATTTCATCCGGTTTGGAAAAGAAGCGTCCGCATGGTTCCTATTTATCGTTTTGGTGACAATCTGAACAAAAGTAATCATAGAACTTTCGTTCTTATTACTTATAATAAATTATAATTAAACATTCAAAGCATTACCCACGTTTGTTAAGTTTGTATAAGCTTTCATTTAAGCATTGGTATAATCTTGTAGCTTTAAAGTATCCTATCCCACCACTCTTTTTTTTTACAAGGATGGAGTGTGGGGAATAAAGGTCCAAAATCAATGTGCAAAATGAATTATAGACCCTTTCACCTCTTACCAAGATTTTACCTATTGTTTGTTATATACGTGCTGCCCAAGCTCAAACAGCCATTAATGGTTTTTAGAAAAATGGGATTTTTTCCACTGAACCCTAAATGTATTTGAAGATTATGAATTTTCCCCATCACTCCCAACTGATATGCCTGTGGACGAGAACGATGATGCACCTGCCACTAGCCAGTTGAATTTGCTGGTTACTGTCATATCAGTCTTCCTGGATGTTCCTACAACTAATGTCAGATTTTCATCATATCAAATTTTACCACTGCCAAAAGCAAAAGGCCCGATTCGACAGACCAAAAGAAAATGTGGAAAGGCTTGAGAGATTATAAGCTCGCCCTACAAACAAGCAATGGCCCAACAAAATGCTAAGAAACCCACAGAGCAGAAGATAAAGAAAAGAGGCAGACCCAAGAAGAACATCAGTGAAAAATACGAATTCAGCGATGCTACAAATTTTTGTGTTGTTCAGAACTTTTTTCGGAGTGCCATAATGGATATGGTTGGAATCAATGCAGTAGCTGCAAATATTGGCCTCGTGATAAACGTGCATCTGCAACTGATAAAACTTTTTTTAAATGTCATTCATACGATGTGAATACGATGTGCCCCATATAGGTGGGCAATATGGACCAAATGCAAATTTATTCTTTCCTTAAATAAAAATAATCTGAATAATATTTGTTTGTTTTTCTTAATAATATAATAAAAATTGAATAACTAACGTGTATTTATACAAAATAGAATTATTTAACCATTTTTTATGGTTTTTTGGTAACCTTAAATTAACAGGTCCGTTATACCCTCCTTTCCCCTAAATCTTGAATAAACTGCCTTATATATGCTGTTGTGGATCGATTATATTTATTAGTATTATAGAGGGAAAGTAGGATATGGGAAATACATGGTATATAAAAAGTGTTACATCATCTGCCACTGAAGTCAAAGGTGCGTACTGTTTTCACGTTCTAGGCATTGTGATGTCATCCCAGCATGCATTGCGTCACGAGCTCTGGCATAAACGCTGTCGTCAGCTGGCAATCTCGCGCAATCATCCAACACATATACTTATGAAATAGACATAAGACCATAAAAAAATAAACAATCTCTTGTCCACAGTAATTTATTAATCCATATGCGCATTTCGGCTGTGTTGTAGCCATCAATCAGCTTAATAGAAATTGTTGTGGACAAGAGGCAGTTTATTTTTCTTTGGTAATACGATTATCCACACTTCCTCGGTTGGTTATTCATGGCATAAGAGATTAAATTCGTCCATGATTGCTGTAACGATTACTTATTTTTAAGCCTCACTTTTTAAAAGATTGACATAAAAAAGAGCCTGTTTATTGTCGCTTTGTACCAGAACTAACATTGGGCACGTTCACTTTTGTATAATGACGAACTGGATTTTTACATGAACTATACCAACAGAGAGAGTCCCATTGTTCCTAATGATTTCTTATCCAAACGACATTTAATTTAATATTTATAATAAGAAAATATTTGTAAAATCAAGCAACCAAATATGCCTTAGATGTTAATTTTCATAGCAAACATCAAAGAAGTAAATACACTTCTGTTGGTTAACGTGATCAGAAAAACGACAATTCAAAAGTGGCTGCTTCCACCAGAAGATGACAGCTAAAGGCGATCAAAATGATAAAAGCAGACGAGAGAGTGAGTACTGACTCACTTTCAGAAAAATAACTTTTGAGCTCTCGCTTTCCTATTCTCAAAATGATGTCACTGAATGTGACAAAAACAAGATAAACGAGGAAAGTGAGTAAGTACTAAGGTTTGAACGCGAGTAGTATTTTCATAAGACTATATTCGGTATATAGAAGCATATTAATATGCAAGCTATGACAATGTTGAGGAACTTAAGAGTACTCTCTGAAAAGTCAATTTAGAAAGGATATAATAATTTACAAAATTTGGAATATTGGGATGCTTGGCATCAATGATCGGACGTCACTAACACCACCTGCCTAATTGCTTTCTTTTCGAGTTGTTGTTACAATTTTCCTTCTCTTTTAATCATTTCTTTTTAAACTTGTCTTTTCTTTCTCCATAATTTTCTTTGCTTTCTACAGTTTGTTTATTTAAACATTAAATTGTTGAAAACATCGTTGCTGAATTCACGAAGTCAGTCATTCTGTTCCCAATTTTCTTTTTATTTTCAATAAAATTAAAAACATTATTACTGATTTTGGAAAGCTGGTCGTTCAGTTGCAAGTTTTTTTTTATTTTGACTTTAGGTTTCGGAAAGAGCATCAAAATATAAGTAAAATTTATAATAGGCACACATCCTATCTATTCGAGAACTTACAAAAATGGCGAAACAATTAATCATATTTGGCCAACTCGAAGAAGCCGAAAATATGTGCTATTATAAATTTCACTTAATTTTTTATGCTCTATCCGAATCAGTAGTCAGAATCAAAAAATTAGAAAATAATTGGCGACAGAACGACTGAGTTCGCGAATACAGTAATGATGCCTTTAATTAACTTCGTTCTGGGAATGCAGTATCACGCATTCTCAACTGGTTTTTTATTACTTTGACGTGTTAATTTGCAAATTAATAACAAAAGAATATTAGTTGAATGAAATAGGTGTACCCGTGTAGAGCATAAGCATAAAGTCGAAATCACACTACGACGGATTCCGCGACGGCAGAGCTTCGACGGCAAGAAATGACATCACGGGAGCACCTGAAGTCGGGCGGAAAACACGATAGAATCGAACTCTACTTTTGCCGTCGTACGTGACGGCAAGGAGCAACAAGGTCAACGGTCAACCCGTCCTTTACAGCTACTTCACGTGGATACAGTGGTACCAATGCCTACCACTTCTATCCATGGAAACAAATTCCTGTTAGTAGCCGTCGATGATTTCTCACGAAAAACTTTCGTTTGTGCTACTCCGACAAAAAGTGAAGTGCCAAAAGCGTTAATAGACTTAATACTAAAGCTACAACGCTCTACAGGACAATATCTGGCGTATATACGTTTCGATAATGGAACAGAATTCACCAATGCGGAGCTAGGTGAGTTCTGTACGAAGCAAGGCATATGTCAACAATTCACCGTTCCTGAGAACCCCCAGTCAAATGGTGTTGCTGAGAGAACCGTACGCTCCATTTGCGATGGAATTCAGTGTCTTCTTGCATCGTCAAAAGTTCCGCACAGATTCTGGGACCATGCTGCGACTACAGCAGCATTTAATCTGAATTCTTTGCCTGGACGAGGTCAAACTAAGTCCCCTGAAGAAATATGGTCCAAAAAGAAACCGACCATCAAATATCGAGATCCTTTCGGTTGCCTGGTATACTATTATATATCCAAGTTGCACCGATCAAAATTTGACGCTCGCGCCAAAAGTGGTGTTTTTATGGGATACTCCGCTTCATCTCCTGGGTACCTTATTTATGCGCTCAATGAGAGCAAGTTTTTACGAGCACGTACCGTTCGTTTCTTTCCTAAGGTATTTCCAGAGTTCACAAGAAAATCAGATCCATCATCTGTTCCTCTGGTATTTCCAATTCACATGGAACCCCCAGTCTTTGAAGCACCACAGCTTGATGAACCACATATCATTCAGAGCGTACCGCCAGTCTCACCCACTTTAACATTAGACGAGACAAGAATGCAGGTCCTATCTGAAACTGAGGACACGCTAGTGGTCACACCTCCATCAGAATCCACATGGATGGAAGATGCTCCAGTTTGTTCGTCTAAATCACCAGTGAACCAACCACCCATTGAAGTCCCACAACCGGTATTACGACGTTCACAAAGATTAAAAGAGAAGGCAGAAAAACAACGTGCCGCCTTATGTCATCCTGACTTTACTGACTCCGACTTGCTAATCACTCCGCCAATCACACTCCAGTCTTATGAATAAGCACTCGCTTCTCCCCAACATCAACAATGGGAAGAGGCCATGCAAGATGAATTGAATTCACTCATGCTTCATCATATCTGGGATTTAGAGCTTCCACCACCTAATGTCAAAATTTTAAAGAGCAAATGGATATACCGTATCAAATACAACCCTGATGGTTCGGTGTCCAGATTCAAGGCAAGGTTGGTGGCTATCGGCTCGTCACAAGTCTACGGGAGACAGTATGAGTTAACTTTCTCACCTGTCATCAGAATGGAATCCCTCCGCTTACTGTTTGCCATTGCTGCAAATACAGGGATGTCACTGCGCCAGTATGACGTCAAATGTGCGTATCTTCACGCACCGATAGACCACACCATATATCTATCGCCACCCAAGGGATTATCAACGCCAGTTAATCACGTCTGCAAATTGCGTAAATCACTTTACGGCCTCAAACAAAGTGGAAGATGCTGGTACGTAAAATTGTGTCAGCTTCTTACCCGATTAAAATTCACTCCATCCATAGCAGACGATTTTTTTTTCTACTACACCAATGCTGGGTGTACCATTCTCCTAACAGTCTACGTGGATGACATCGTGGCAGCAACAACAAATGTCTCCATCCTAACCTCCATCATGGACAAAGTGAAACAAGAAATCGACCTCGTGGAGTCAGGAGTGGTAAAGCATCTGCTAGGTATGAATGTATCACACGTGAAAGGTTCAATTCATCTATCACAGGCACATTATATCAAGCAAATCCTGCATGATTATGGCCTTCAAAACATCAAACCAAAGACCATGCCACTAAGCCCCCATGTGAACCTTGATGATACTGCGGATTCACAACCAGTCGATTCTACCAAGTACCAATCTCTTCTCGGTTCCATAATGTATGTAATGAGTTACACGCGGCCGGATATAGCTTTTGCAATTACTAGGCTGTCGACATATGCTAAATCGCCTACACATTTGCTTATGACAGCTCTTAAGGGCGTCGCTTCTTATCTTATACACACCTGCAACACATCACTCGTTTTTACCCCATCTACGGGTCCTTTGTGCGCATTCGCTGACGCTAGCTGGTGTGTCAGCCCAAGGAGTAAAGGATACTCTGGAATTTTGATCAAATTGGGGAAAAATACCATAACCTGGTCATTTAAGAAGCAACATTTAGTCGCCCTGAGCAGCTGCGAAGCCGAAATAATCGCTATATACGAATGCGTGAAGTCACTGAAATGTCTTTGGAACCTCATAACCGACTTAGGACAACGGGAGTTTGTTTCTTTCCCCACAATCATTTATACTGACTCAACGTCTGCCATAACATGTCTGGGAGCATTAGAATCGAAGAGTAGGAAAAGACACATCTTGAGATTGCATAATTTCATCGCGCGAGAAATTAATCTTCAGAATGTGATTCTTACCTACTGTTCTTCCCCCGACATGCCGGCAGACGCACTAACTAAACCTTTATCTGCCCCTGCTTTACGCAGATTCCTGGATTTGTTATCCTTATCTGAGCAGGATAAGTAATTATTTATATTAAATTACTTAACTCATTGGTTTGCTGGCCTACACGAGGGTATTTACAAAGTTTATCTTGTTTCTTTAAACTTCATAATTGCAAAGTTATTTACTTCGCGGGATGAGAGGGGTTCTAAACGCAATATTTTTTGTTAAATGACTTTAGCTTTAAAATCACAAAAGGATTTTTTTTGGGCTTGTTCTTACCTTACGTGAAGGCAGTAACTACATTTGTTTTTTTACTACATCATATGTATTTTTTACCGTTATTAACGTATTGTACGTTTAATATACATTTTAATTATGGTATACCAAAATGCAAAATATATTTTTTGTCTTCTTTTGCTAATAAAGCAAAACTAACTGTGTGCGCACACAAAAATGAAAGGAAATAATAAAGGCATAAATGTTTTTTTGTTTATTGTAACTTAGACAATTTTTTTTTGAATCTGTATATGTAAAGTCAGTACCTAAACTTCTATCTGTACAAATGACCGTTTTACAGGGGGCTTTGTTCGGGAAAACTCATATTTTTTATGTAAAAATAGATATAATTTTATTTGTAATTAATTATTATATTTTTTCTATTCTTTAAGTTTTTTTTACTGTTTGGCAGACAGTGATTGTTGAGTATATATTGTTTTAATAAATGTTAATTAAGAAATCTCCACCTTATTATCACTGTCTGCAGCTAGTTGTCCCTCGCGAATAATTTTCGTTGATGTTCTTTCCGTGGTTACTGTTTTTTTATTTCAGTCAGACGATTTCCAGCTTCTGGCTTGACCAGTCGTCCCTCCTTCTGGTCCTCCACGTCCTTACTAGCCTGCAGCATAGCGTTCAACTTCCATTTATCATTTTCATTCCAATGCTCTGCAAATTATTCCTAACCTACCCTTCGAAGTTTAGTTTCTTATTGAATTTCTCACTTTCTCGCGGCAGCCATGATTCTTTACCTAGCAGCATTGTTTTGCGGATTTACCCATAAGGTAATAATGAAATTTCTTTTAATTCTATTTCAACAATAACGCGCATAAGGGACGCCATGCTGCACATTTCAATTCTTATTCCCCATTAATAATTATGATTTCGCAGTCTTTCTTTAGACATTAAATGGGAATTTGAAATTTCTTTTTCCTTATTCTTTTTAAGGAATTGGTCTGTCTCAATTTTTTTTTTATTTAATCTCAATTCGCTCATGTAGCGATAAATATTCCTCGTTACAGTGTTTTGCTATATTTAACGTACATTTAAGTATTTCCTTATTTTATTCCGAGAAATATTTTTTCTTTTGTAATTGAGATCGCAATGCCTATTCCTCAATTAAATCATATTGTATAGAACATTCTTTTGTACAGAATTTTTTGTATTTTATAACTAAATATCGCAATTTTTAAACCAAAATAAAAGTCTTTTAAAGAGCCACGTTTACTCTTAAGTTTTGGGGTTCTTTCTTTTAAAGTACCACCCATTAAATTCTATTTATTTTGCTTCCCCCTCTGAACAGTTCCATTAAATTTCGACTATCAATAATTTTACGTTATATTCATTCATGACACATCATTCCAAGTCCTTAGATATATTACATGTCATATTTTAGAATTGAAAGTTCCAATAAGCTATAATGGTTCCACTAAACCAGGTTCTTTGAAAACAATTTCGACTACCCCTAATTTTACTTTATATTCTTTCTTAACACATCATTCCAAGTCGTTTCATCTATTACATTCCATATTTTAGCACTGAAAATTTTTGAGGGTGTCATAACGGTACTATTAGAGCATGTGTCATTGTTTCGATTTCAACCATTTTCAAAATGGTTCATTCCCGGAACCTTATTTATTAATTAGAGAAAATAGTAATTTATATCCGCTTCTATCTCGTCATTACGATTTGTTTGATATATTACTTAATATATCTCTCCATTGAAAATTGCTAGGCGGGGTCGTAAAGGTACCATTTGTGCACGTGCTATTAAACAGATTTAGATAATATTTGTGATTGATTCGTGCCATGTACCATGTCATCGACTGACGAAAATAGTAATGAATAACCGCATCTATCTCGTCATTACGATTTGTTTGATATATTACTCAATATATCATCCCATTGAAAATTGCTAGGCGGGAAAAGAGACGTACCATTTGTGCACCTGCCAATGAACCGATTTAGATAATATTTGTAACTGGTTCGTGCCATGAACCATATTCATCGACTGACGAAAACAGATTTTGAAAATCTTTCATAGCCTCGGAGGAGTTTGAGTTACAGATGGACAGACAGACGGTTTGGTTTGGTTTGTTTGGTATTAACGTCCTTTTCAACTGCTATGGTCATTTCAGGACGGCGTTATAGAGGCCGCAAATTTTACCTCGCAAGGGTTTTTTAACGTGCAGCCGGCAAACGACTACACGGGACCAATGGCTTTACTTCCCTTCCGAAGGAAGTGCGTGATATCAGGATTTTCCCCTGAAAAAATCCTCGTCGTCCTCGGCCAGGATCGAACCTGCGTACTCGGGCATCAGAGGCGATCACGCAATCTACTGAGCCACCGATCAGACAGACGGACAGACTGATAGCATAAAACACCTTTCGGTACTTAATAATAGTCTTTATGCATAACTAACATTTATTAATTTTTTGTAAATAACTTAATTAAAATAGTTATTAACTTATGGTGCCAATTACAATATTTGAACCATTTTGGATTTAATATATTCTGTTATTATATAATCTTTTAATTTTCTTAAAACAATTTTGCTGATTTTTGGGAAATTTTGTATGTAATCGTATTATTGCTACTATTTAATAGCACGGGTTTTTTTTCTTTCAATCATAGCGGGCAAAGCCGCGGGTAATCACCTAGTAACCTATATTATTAAGTAGCGGAAGAATGGAGCTATTTATTGGTCTTAAAATGTCCGTCCGTCTCCTTCATTATTCCTACATTTTTTGAGGTAAAAACTCGATATTCGGAATATAGCTTATTATGGGCATTACGACCTTCACTATATAGTTTGGTTTTGATTTGTGCACTGGGGTCGCAATTAAGGGAAAGGGATTGAGAGAGGACAAAAGATCTATGTGCTATTAGGTACGTAAAGGAGTAAAATTCAGTATACAGATTCCTTTAGACAAGGTATACATTACTATGAAATTAGGCCCAATTGTTCCAGTGGGGTCGGATTTGCAGGGGTGGCAGACACTTAGTCGTTAGAATTATGGCAACACACGGCATATGATATGTCATTCCATCGGAAATGATGAGAAAGGAAAGAAGATACGAGCTTTTTTACATTTTCTACACACTACGTTCGAGAAAATCAATTTTTTGATAAAAAAAAATTGGAGAGAGGAAAACAGGGCAGATAAAGGGGTAAAAATAGATGACCGCAGGGTCTGCTACGTGCCTTACCCTACTCGAGGGAGTAATTTCCTGTTGATAAATGTATATATGTATTTCCGCTTCACTGCTAAAGATCCTCTTTCGAATGTTTACAAGAATTTATTACTTTTTAAATTCTCTAATATTTTGATACCGAAATTGTTCATAACTCTATATATTATGCTTATATTTTAAAAGAAAACGAAAAACAAAACTATATACCATTAAGTAAATAGCATATTGTATATGCATAAATATATGCTTTTTCATATATAAGATACTGCATTGTTATACATTAGTTTTTCCCGTCATAGATAATAATAAAACTTTTTTGCCAATACATTATTTTTTAAGCATAATCCAAGAAGATATTGTATTTCATTTCGAAAGATTGGTAGCTATTCCTTATGAAATACCATAACAGATTTATACATTATCCTTCTATACAGGGTGTTTTTGAATTGAGTACAGATTTTTTGGGAGATGATAGAAGAGGTCCTTAGAAGTATTTTTTGTCATATGAACATGGGGTCCCCGCAGCTCCGTTTACTTACAATACTCCATTGAACAATCAAATGACACCGGGACGCAGTGTGCGTTGGTAGACCTAGATTATTTTATTTTTAACAATTAAAAATCAAGTGAACTTTTTAAAACAAATCTTTACCTACTGCTTTCCCAGAATGCGATTAGTTCATATACATATGGACTAATCGTATTTTACAAAGGGATTGGATACCATGGAATCTCCTTGACGAAGTTTGTCCTTAGACTTTTCAACAAACAAGCACGTGCACCTTGAAATTTCTTTGCAAACAATTACTTTAAAAGTTATTACAGTAGATTGCTTGTGTTAATTGTTAAAAATAAAATAATCTAGGCCTACCAGCGCACACTGCGTCCCGGTGTCATTTGATTGTTCAATGCAGTATTGTAAGTAAACGAAGCTGCGGGGACCCGATGTTCATATGACAAAAAATATTTCTAAGGACCTCTTCTATCATCTCCCAAAAAATCTGTACTCAATTCAAAAACACCCTATATATATAAAGAAGGATGTTTGTGGGTGGGTTTCTGGGTTTGTTTGTTTGTTTCATATACAGATCTACAGTTTAATTCCGATCTTGATGAAATTTTGCATAATTGTTGATAAAAAAATCGATGTTCATGGTTATGGCAAGCCATATTAAAGAGAAATACCTCATGACCAACAAAGCAAATAAAAGTTTGTGCAACAATAGGTAGCAACAATGGTGTCAACGCGCAATGCACCAGCACTATGCAGGGATCAACAATATACATGACCAACAATGCAAGGCAAAGGTTGTGCTAAAAAGATATGTTTCAATTTGTAACAATGCAAAGTAGTCATGTTATTTAGGCTTTTCTTAGGAAAAAAAAGAGTTCTTAGTACTTAACAATTTCTTGAAAATCTTTAAAAATGATCAGTAAGTGGAGATAATGGAGAGTTAGCAGGTTATTGAGAAAGAAGACAGAGGAAGCACTACTTTAGCTCCGTGCTGTATTGAGCAAATGGTGAGCATGTAAATAGGGGGAGGCCGTGGCCTGGTGGGCTTTCACTGATACACAACTTCTGTGAACTAAAGCAACATCAGGCACGGCTAGTCACTGGATGGGCGACCATCCGTGATTCACGATCTCCCCCCCTCCCACCCAGCTGTTGTAACCATCATACAACAGTCGTTAATCCAGGTTCGCGCAGGGACCAACTCGTCGGCCTCAAGCCAAACAGACCCTGGATGGACGTATCAGATTACCAGTACTAATAAATTAAATAAAATCTTTCTATATATATATGTAAAGAAGGATGTCAGTGTGTTTGTTTGTTTGTTTTTATACAAATCTACAGATTTATTCCGATATACTTGACCTTCAAAGAATGAGGAAGGTCACCGTCTACTTCAGATTTCGAACATATAATAATTACTGATAAAAAATCGATATTCATGGTTCTGGCAAGGCACAGTAATGAAAAATATCTCATGACTAACAATGCAAGGCAAAGTTTGTGCAACAATAGGTATCAACAATGGTATCAACACGCAATTCAGAAAAACTCAGTATAGA
>JAHWFO010066603.1:0-17575 GCA_023313115.1 Rhysida immarginata
GTAGATTTCGCTGTTGCTGCCGTTGACATTGCTGCCGTAGATTTCTTTGTATAAGTCGGCGGCTTAGAATAGGCTGTTGGTTTCATTGTATATGTTGCTGGTTTCGGTGGAGGACAAGGAGGAGGTATATAAGTCGGTGGAGGTATATACGTCGGTATATAAATAGGTACATATGTAGGTGGAGCTGGTTCCTCTGGCGGAGTAGCAGCCAATGCACCCAAAATTAGACCCCCGAAAAGTATTGTCATAAGAACGACACATCTACATGGTCCTCCTTCTCCAAAGGTAATTTCGTCATCGAGGGGGTTGGGAAAAGAGAAAGGCATTTTTGAAAAATTTGATTTTTTTTTGTAGACCACGGATTTTACTTGAAAATTTTGAAGAGGCTTTCTTTACATGTTATTCTGATGAAACTCCTTGCTGCTTGTGGATAAAAAGCACAGAACCCTCTACAGCTTAGTCTCGTGTTTTGCCTCGCGAGGTTTCAACAATTTGCTTCTCAGCACTCGTCATTGTTGTTAGTAGTCGAAATCATGAATTCTTTTATTGGAATTGTAATAATTTAATACTGAAAATAAGTTTAAAACAAATTTCAATGCCTGCAGTTCCTTTCGTAAAATGTTGTAATGTACATTGACTCATTTTACATGTTGGAACTCCCAGATGATTACTTGGAGTGGTTTCTTGCGATTTTTATGAGTGAATTTTGAGGATTCTTCGAGGTGGGACGTGCGTTTTTGGTTTCACAAATAGATATGTACGCGATGTAGCGACCACTTATTACTTATCTCTCAAAGTCATTAAGCTCTCTTCGTTTAATCCACCTACGACGTTACGCGAGCATGTTACCAAGCAAGCATCATAATAATATATCAGTTGTTTCTCGTGTGCAACATGGTTCCAACGCGCAAGCCAGATTGCTTGTAAATAAGGAGTGAAGTTTTATTATTGTTGCGTAGTGTAACACTGCCCTGCAAAATATATTTGTGACCGCTCATCAAGTACCCTGTAGGAAAATGATGCATTCAGTAACATGTTAGACAATTCTTTGTTGCAATATTACCAGGCTATTTATCATCAGTTTCACTTGCCCATCTTACGGAACAGATTCCCACTCGACTTCAACTGATGACGATTACTGGCCACTGGCTTGTGCATCCGTATATGACGTTCCGACATATCAGTTCGGTCGGATGTAAATCTAGACTGAGGATTTGAAGTCAGCATGAGTGAACTATGCCTTTGTTGAACGAGTAGCATGCAAGAATTACCTGGTATATTGCTAAAAATTCTCTCCTCGCTCCAACAAGGCCAGTTTCCAACATCTCTTAGTACCGTTACTTCATCAAGAGAGTCCTTCCGTGTGGACACGATGTGATTCATAGTACTGAAACATCACCATCCTCAAAAGATCGAATTGGCCTCTGATCGACATTATTCTAGGTTTGCCTGCAACATTTTACTGATCGCACCTTTCTGATAGCGATTTTGCACAACACATGCGAACACTGATTTCGCGAATTGATTTTCTACTAATGTGGAAAACTCTTCTATGAAAGGTGGAAAACTCACGGACTTGAGGCTTGCTGGTTGACAGAGTCAATGCCGTATTATCTGTCTTTAAATTTCTTTTACAACCATATAGTTTTGACGGGGCAGTATACATCAACAGATTCTCCAAAATCGGACGTTCACACGAGGGACGTGTAGATATAGACAGGTATTTTTCAGCTAAACATATATTGAATACAATGAAACGACATAAACACTTTTTTCGATGTACTCCCTGGCACTACAATATACTTCCAGTACACTGAATAAATGTATTTTGGCTGATTCTAGTACAGCGTTGATGTTCTTGCGTGATGAGCATGTGATCATATTCAAGTCTTACCCGGCCATCTTTAAAAGAATTGCACTCTCGATTGAGAGAGAGAGACACACACTCGTCTCCAAAAAGATTTTTGGGTAAGAGTTGAAAATGGGTCGAGAACCTCAACGATGTTCAAAACTGGGTCGACAAGCAGTCAAAAATCTTATCCAACTGGAATTATGAAACTTTCTGGGCGCTGAAACGAGTGGATTGAGTCATTAAAAGTTCATTAAAGAGACCTTACATGGATGGAGCTGTCTTTCTATAATAAAACTCAATACTCATTAATATGTGGCATATGCCCCTTTACCACTGACCCCCCTCAATTTTATCGAATAATTCAGATGATAATAAACAGATATTGTTAAGATGACAACGTTCGTCTCTTGGATGGGGACGATTGATACATCCGCCCTACAGTCTGGATTTGGCACCATCCGACTTTCACCTCTTCGACCAACTGAAGAATCTCCTGCGTGGTCAGTGGTTCCAGGATATGGAGGAGGTCTGTCTGGAATTTACCAGCTGACTATCACACCAACCACAAATCTTGTTCGCTGCTGGCTTTGAGGGACTCGTGAATTGCTGGGACAAGTGCCTAAATGTCTAAATGTTCATAGAGACTACGTTGAAAAGTAAAAAAAAATTCATCAGGTAACTATTTCAACTTTCATTTCTATGCCATTTTGCGACTTACCCTCAGAGAAACAAAATTTTGATCTGAAATTCTAAAATGGCTACTGAAAATAATGGCTTTGGCAGATTAATTTACAAAGTAGAATTAAAATAGAAATTAATATAAATAAATTTACCAATTTTATCATAATGGTTCTGTTCATCTTTAATTCCTGCAATATTTTAGATTCGGTATATGCTGAATTGATCTATCATTTATTTAGATTCATGATTATTTCATGGCCTGTTAAAGAATGAAACAGAATAACGAGACAAAAGGCAACTGTGTAATTATATTTGTTCAGAAAGAGGAATGATCAGTAATTTATATCTATGACATGAAAGTAATCGCTCCAAGGAAAGTATATTAATGTAGAATAACAATGTAGGTAAAAAGTCAAGTATAACATGGGGGTTATGAAGTTGGGGATAAAATATCCTCTTACTTTTAATAAAGAAATTAATATAGACTATTTAAAAAAAGTTAACAGATTCTTAAGATCAAATGACCGCAACTTCGAATAATTCTAATAAACAGAGCAAATGTTATACAGATCTTACAATAACAAATTACGCATTGGCATTTCACACCTCATGAATAACGTGCTCGATGTGTGCTCCATTCATCAGTACAACACGACGAAGCCTGAGGGTGGAGTTTTGCAGCACTGCGCCTCGCATCTCATTGTCAACCAGTGCACAAGATTTGGTGATTCCCCGACGGACCTCTTCCATGATGCGGGGACGTGTACTGAACACCTTCTCCTTAAGGAACTCCCACAGAATTGACCCATCAATTCAACAACAAGGTCAGCTCCAACCGTTTCCCAAACTTCTTCAACGACGGATTCAGCTGGTCACCGAGCTGTGACTTCTTTCAGTACACGAATTCACACGCAAACCACAACTGACTTGGAATATAATTAAACTTAACGATGTATTACTTTCCTTATAAGAGTTCCACATATAAGAACTTTATTTTTTTAAGTCCACCAATCAGCACCAATTG
Source organism: Rhysida immarginata (assembly GCA_023313115.1). Classification (NCBI taxonomy): domain Eukaryota; kingdom Metazoa; phylum Arthropoda; class Chilopoda; order Scolopendromorpha; family Scolopendridae; genus Rhysida; species Rhysida immarginata. The sequence continues at coordinate 3,558 of JAHWFO010066603.1, forward strand.
GGTTGTGCCTGATTGGTGGACGAATGCCATATATTAGGTGGTAGATGCCTTATTTCTCGTTCATCGCAGGAAAATAGATCAGGATGCAACTAAAACAAACGACGAATTAATACGTCGCATGGCTGAATACGAATATAACTAAGAAAAAGCTGAATAGACTATGGTTTCTTGGTAATGTGTATTTGATTGCTAGTCCATTTTTATCCATGGTCTTTACCACATTTTTTACAAGGCCAAGCTTGATGTGTAAAGCAGAAAACATGCTTTTGTGTGTTTCTGTCAATGGTTGGTGCTGTACATTCGGTTCTCCAGGTTTAAAAGATGCTCTCGGAGGCTAGTCTCTCTTGATGTAGGGTAAATCGATTGCTCTGATGTCCCATAGACAAAATATACAGCAGTATTTGTATACACGTCAAGAGAGACACTGCTTTCAGGTTACCACAGATTTACCAGCTATACTTGCTGTAGTTAGTCTTTTCCAATAGCACCTATGCAACAGGCAATGCTCACCTTTTTTCACAGTGATATTCGTGTTCAGCACGCTAAATTCTTTCAGGATTGGGTACTTTTACCTAAGAAGCAATTTCATTGTTGCCCAGTGTAATTTATAGTTGTATATTGGGTTTAGAATTAAAATTGAAATTAAATTAATGTTTTATAAAAGAGAATGTTCTTTCATTGAAATACACTGTCTACCAAAAAGTAATTGGGTACCCCCAACAGTAGATTAATAACTCGCACAGCGATCTTACGACTTAAACCAGCTAAAGTAATGCAAATTACCGTTGTAAAATATGTATGTGGAGCAGATGTTAAAATTCAATCAGGGATGCCACCTTAGCGGAGTGTCCGGCAAATTTGGCATTCGTTCTGCGAAGTCAAAGCTGGAGGAAAATTCCGGGAATGCTGAACATTCAGGTCGACCGAAAATTCTAACCTCGAGAAATCTCAGAACCCTCAAACGTGAAATTGTTTAAAAACCGGAGAGCCTTTGGCCCTTATCAGGAATTTCATGCAACAGCAACAAGGGAACATTGCGTATAGAAGCCCAATTTGATATTCAGGTAGAGTAACCACGCATAAACTTCATATCACATGGCTCAAAGGCTCAAGTGGTGTCTAAGACCTTCGCAACAGGACACTGTAGCACCAAAATCAATTCTGTCCAGTAATGGCTTAGGTTAGACCGCTTCGATCCGATGGGTGTGGAGACTACCTGGGAAAGGCTTTCTATCACAGAGCATAGAGCCTATCAGGAAATTTGGTGGTGATAGTGGCATTATGGTGCGGCTTTCCTAGCGTTATTACGGAATGAATCCCTGTTACTTCCAAGATCACAATGCCAGGTGACACGTTACTACTGGAGCAGAAAGCTTCCCTTATCCACCTGTTTTCGGCATGTCCTCAGAGAATGGTTGCATTTATAGCCTCAAGAACTGATGTAGCCAGGTTTTTCCAGATCAGAAATCCCAGAAACATTTTATGTAAGTGTCCAATTACTTTTTGGAAGATAATGATGTTTTTTAGATTAAACTGCTAGCACATTTGTATATTAACTTACCGAACAGCGTATGTGAAGCATCCAAAGTTCTAAATTTTCTTCTTATTCCATGTAAAGAAAGCCTCTTTCGGTGATAAAGTAAAACGTTCCTAGTAGAAAAATTAAAGAAATATATTAAAGAATATTGTTTTATGCACGTAATGAGCATGGTTTTAATTTACTAAAACTTTTATCGTTTACTGACCATTCGCGATGTTCCGTCTTGAATACAAGGGTTGACATTAGTTGATGGTAGGTCTTGAAGAAAAGCGATGGCATCAGTTGATGGGTAGTAGAATAAAAGCAATGAAAAGAGTTGATGGGCAATAGAATAACAATGATGAAAACAGTTGATAGTAAGTCTTGAATAAAAGCGATGGTATCAGTTGATAGTGTCAGTGTATGAATACTCCTTTAAAATTTGAATATTCACAATTAATGAAAAATATACAAAAACAATCATTCAATTTTTATCACTGCTGAGAACAAAACTAATTTCAAACAATGATCCAAAAATCCCAGTAGAGAGTTTTCAACTAATTATCAATAATTGTCCGGACATCCCTGTCATCAATTGGAATGGCCGATTTTGTGAATACAAATAAGAGGATGGTCGCAGAAATCGAATAGAGGCAGCATGACAATACTACGGGAATTAAGTAATTTGAGAGAGGTGTCATTTTTTAGGCTATCGCATACCAAAATCAACCAAATGCAAAGGATAGTTTTAGACTATCCATGAAGAGTTCCAGAGCACCAGTAATACTACTGTGAGCCTTGGTTTCCCAGAAGAACTGCCTTAGTTCCAAGAAGAACTATTCTGGCTTGGTGCAATGAGCGTGTGAATTGGACACTGGACCAGTGGAAGAAGGATATATGGAACGATGAATTGAGGTTCACCTGTTTCCATCCGACGGTAGAGTATTGGTATAGAGTTACCCTGGAGAATACCCGTTACCCGAGTTCATTGTTCCCACAGTGAAATTTAGTGATAGTGGATAGTTATTCCCATGAGTGGGCTGCTTTAGGCTTGTATGGACATGGAGTGGACAATTGTTATTATAAGGCCGATAACACTCTTGCCACGAAGCTAGCTGCCATGGAATGTTATGAGAGAAGAATGTTCTCTGGGCTGAACTGGAAAGACGGTTGACGTGCTTTAGTGGAGGAATGGAGACTAATTCCAGCTAATGTCTGTCAAAAAATCAGTGCCTTCCACAAAGCATAGTTATCCAGGCCAAATGTATATCTACTAGATTATGTTTAGTGTTCGGACAATTTTTGGTAGATAGTTCGTTTCCAGAACGACAGGAAAATTAAGCATCCTTAACATCATTGTGAAATGGATATGGGGGCATACATTTCGGATAACATGAACGTAGAATCCACGTAGAAATCCAGCATTTGGATAGTGGTCACTTGTGACTTAACATGATTAACTTATTCCACTTGTCGGGGTTGACTTACCTGATATTCGGGGAAGGAGAAGCAGTCTAGCTAGAACGCACATTTTCAACCACCGCGAATGATAATCTATAGTGGTCGCCCTAAAACCACTAGTGATAAAGCAACGATGGTCCTGGCTACAGATTTATGTTTATTCAGATATACCACCAATTCAAAACGCAATGGTACCTTTTGAAATTACCTGTTAGCAAATAGATGGTACCAGCCAACAGTCGAACCTAAAATTGCTGCACAGTCTAACAACATCATGTGATTTACAAGGAAACTCTACGTGCTCGGACTCACCGATTTCGATAAAAAATATTCTACGAGAAGCTTTCACCAAATTAAGCATCCATGCAAAGTCATTCGACGCACTTATCAAAATTTTCCGAGAAAAGTTTTTGTAATTGCCTACACTTTTTAAATGCCCGAATTGTAGCACAGATTTGTATCGTGTTCTATTTTGAATGGCTTTGCGTGAGCGTTTAATTTGGTGAAAGCTACCCATAAAAAATTTATCAAAATGGGCGAGTCTGGGTAGTGGAGTATTAAATTATAAAGTAACTTAGTATCGAATAGAAAAAATACCTTAAGACACTGGATGGGAAGACTTCTCAATAGGAGACACAAAACAAACCGCTTTTCCACAAAGGATTTAATATGTATTAATGTACATTTCGGCCGCTATGCGATCATCTTTCAGCATGACAACTTTACCATGGAACTTGAGTCTAACAAACAAACTCCCCTTACTGGATTTGATGATAAGTTAAAAGGAAAACAGTCTTGCTTTTGATGTTTATGGAAAACCTACGTTCGTACCTTCATACATTAAAGCTCTTCAAATCACTGTTAAGCACATAAACTTGCCGCTTTCCAACAAATGGTAAGAAATCTCATTCCCTGCCTATAACCCAAAAGAGGATAAAATTAAGAAGATACGCCAGTTTGCCGACGAAAATGGGTACAAACTTCACGTCATTGACTTCTTGATCCAGAAGGAGAAAAGACGGGAAAAAAAGAATACAAAATGCCAGGACCTTGGTTCCCGAAAAAGAACAATTTAGATATCTTGTTCTACCATATAATAGACCCCTAGTCAGAGGCTTGAACAAGATCACCAAACGATTCGGTGTCAGATACCCACACCCTTAGAAGACTATTTGGCTCTTGAAAAGACAAAATTTCGCATGATTCCAGTTCGGGTGTTTGCGAACTGAAATGTGGTTCGTGCCCTTCCATTTATGTCGGATAGAAACTACAAACCGGAATTTTCAGGATTTGCGCAGTACATAATCAAGACTGGCAATGCTCCAATTCCTAACACTTACAAGATTTTACACCACGTCAGTGATTATAGATATCTAAATTTCATAGAATCACTAAAGATTGCCAGAAGACCTATCGAATAACTCAACGCGGATCGAGGTCCCATGGATCGAGTTATTGTTCATGTCGTATTTATTCCTATTGGTTGTAGTTCTTTATAAATAGTTTTTGCTTGTATTATCATTTAGTCATACTGAAAGATGTACTCTGAGTTAGCAAACCTCATGGGATAGCAAGCACATTGATTGATGGGCATGGCTCACGAATTCACAGGGGTAACGATTTCTGGGAATGGGCCATTAGACGTTGTGGGAAGAGCTTGGATAAGTGATTAATCAGAAATGGCACGTCGTCGCGAGTTGACGTCTTTTGAACGGGGTATGATAGTAGGTGCCCGACGCATGGGATGTTCCATTTCGGCAGTGGTGCAGGAATTTGGCTTTCCCCGCTCAACTGTCTCCAGGGTGTACCGGGAATGTCTGGATGAAGGCATCACAGTCCACAACAGGCACCATACCGGGCGTCTAGCTGCCCTGAATGGTCGTGAACGGCGACACCTGGGACGAATGATTCAGAGACACAGGAGCGCAACAGTGCAGAAAATCACAGACCAGTTCAATACTGGCCGCACTAGAAACGTCTCTCGGTGGACAATCCGCCGGAATCTGCATGCACTCGGGTTTGGCAGCCGTCGCTCTACACGGGTGCCAATGCTTACCCAGCGTCATCGGACACTCCGGCGTGCATTTGCCACCAACCATCTTGGCTGGACTCTGCAACAGTGGCCTCACGTCATATGGTTAGATGAGTCATAATATCAACTGTACCACGCTGATGGGAGGCACCGTGTGTGGCGCAGACCTCACGAAACGATGGATCTCGCATGCCAACAGGTGGTGGTGCAGGGTGGTGGGGTGTCAGTGATGGTCTGGGGTGCATTTTCCTGGTTTGGAATGGGCCCTCTGGTTATCCTGGACCAAACGTTGAATGGTTCACGGTATCGTCAACTCATCGGAGACCATCTGCACCCGTTTTTGACATTTCAACACCCTGACGACGTAGCAGTCTTTCAAGATGACAATGCTCCACCACATCGCTCCAATGTCGTCCGCGAATGGTTCGAGGAGCATGCAGGAGAGGTCCAACGACTGAGCTGGCCAGCCCGGAGCCCTGACATGAATCCCATCTAGCATATCTGGGATGCTGTTGAAGTCAGGCTCCGGGCACTGGATCATCCGCCCACGAACGGGCAGCAACTATCTTCGGCTCTGCAGACCTCTCTGGTGTCAACTGCCTTCAGAAGTGTACCAGGGACTTGCAGACTCACTACCACGTCGTATTGCTGCACTCCACAGGGCCAGAGGTGTCCCGACCAGATATTAAGTAACTATCCCATGAGTTTTGCTAACTCAGTGTATATAAAATCCTTTATGGAAAAGCGGTTTGTTTTGTGTCTCCTATTGATAACTTAGTATCGTTGAAATTTCCCTTGTTATCGCTGTTGTGGTCATGGCGTTCGTTTGCTAAGAGCCCGCCACCATCATTCGATAGACAATTGAGTCAGTTTTCCTCCATTTCAGAGATTCAAGCCCAAAAGAGGCATTCTTAAAACTGCACATAATTCAGAAACATTGATCGTGGTCTGACCCCAGCAATGTCCCGCAAACCTCAAAGGAGATACCTTCCAAAAGGTCTTGTGAATTTAAGTCCGACAAGTGGAAGTAATCTGAGAGAACAGACACTTTCTATCATATATATAAAATCAGCAACGGTGTCACAAAGTATGGAGAGCGATGTGTGTCAAAAATCTAACAATGGACTATTTCCCGATTATACAATCGGGCGGGTTCGCTTCTAGTTTGAAATAAAATCGGCTACCATCCAACAGGGTGTGCTTCAAGGTGGTGAAACGTTCCTTAGCTGGTATATCTAAAGTCCGTTTATTTGTTGGTAATCGAAAAATTAACCGCAGGCATAAGGTATATTCTTTTGTTAAGGCTCTAAGATGGTAATGGTGAAACCTGATCTACCAGGAATAAAGACACTATAACGAAATATATCGACAGAGATTTCTCTCTTTAACATTTTTTATATCATTTTACTATTTTATCTTGTACTGTTTTGAGTTATACGCATTATTTTTAGTAAAAAAATTTTAAACACTTACCAATAAAATAGAAACTATTCATAAACTGTGGATAAAAAGCATGATGTAAAGAAAGAGATTCTTGTCCACAATAAAAAGTGTTTTAATGCACATATACGGATTTCAGTCACCTTGTGACCATCTTTCAGTGTTAAACCTTTCATTCAAAGATCTTGCACTGGTATTACACTGAAAGATGGTCACAGGATGACTGAAATGCATATACAGTGGCGGCCAAAAGTATTCAATCAAAGCATTTTTAGACTAGAACTTGTTTATTTTCACTCCAATCAAAAAAAATAAAAACAGCATTGGAAAGATCAGATAAAATCGATTAATATAGTCAAAATTTTAATATGTAAATGTGTTATTTTATTTGGTTTCAATTAAAACCTTAACACCCCTGGTCAAAAGAAATCGATTAATCTTATTATTTAAATATTTCTCGGTGGTTTCTAATGCTTATTGTCATCTTATTGTTGTGTGCACTTTGCAAACGAACTAACAAGGGAACCCCACTTAGCTTAACGGCTTTAACAATGGACTCCTTTTATGGCTATGTATGCTGAAATTGTTTCGTTTTCGCGGTTTATTTCGAAAGAAACAAAATTTCGCACTCTTATTTTGCAAGCATCTATAGTAGCTTCAGATGAGTAACATATTTCAATTTGGTGGAAATCTATGACATACATGTTCGAGGGATTCCCTTGTAAGTGAAAAAATGGCACCATACTGAACAATTCAGCTGCGTGAAATCATTGTTAAAATGTGCAACGAACAATGCAAAACACAACGCGAAGTAACAATATTATTGGGTGAAGAAATTTAATGATACAAAGTGCTTAACTAACAAAACGAAGTTGGGACACTCGCGGATAGAGAGCACTTGAAACCTCCACACACTGAACTTAGTCTTTTCAGCCAGCGTGCCTGGCGCAATCAATCCATCAATCCATAAAAATTATAAAAGTCAAAAATAATTAAAGCCGAGGGGATGGAGAGGGGAGGGGGGCTAAAACAAAGTTACAAAAAGCAATTAAACAGGTTAAAAATATTTAAATATTAAACAAGAGAATTAAACAAACATTAAAATAATAATTAAAAATAACAGTTAATTTTAACTATCCGCACAAATCGCGAGTCAAATCGCAAACGCAAATTTAAAGACTGGGGGGCTGCGCCCCAGACCCCCTCTCTAACGAACTGATATATACCCCAACCTATTTGGTTACAGGGGGCAGTTGGTTTCCCCCCGGCCGGTTACAGGAATCGCGACAATTCAGTTTGCGGAATCAGTCATCGCGCGATTTGTGCGGACAGTTAAAATCAACCAAAATAACAAATAAAAAAAAATAAATAAAAAAATTTATAATACAGACTGAGCGAGATGGACTGATTGCGCCAGGCACGCTGGCTGAAAAGACTAAGTTCAGTGTGTGGAGGTTTCAAGTGCTCTCTATCCGCTACTAGTTGGGACGGCCAAGAAAAACAACTCCAAGAATCGATAAGCTCATCAAACGCAAGTCGACAAGCGATATTACAAAGGAACTGAATTTGGAAATGAACATCAATGTAAGTCGAAGAACCGTTGCACGTCGGCTACAAGCTGCAGGACTTATGGGCGCATTGGTGTAAAAAAGCCTCTCATCAGTAGCAAGAACAGGAAGGCACGATTAGCTTTTGCACGAGAACATTTGAGTTGGGGACCATCCGAATGGAAGAAGATCCTGTTCACTGACGAGAGTAAGTTTATGCTGTTTGGCAATGATGGATGTCAGTTTGGGGATGTTTCTCCTACCAAGGCGTCGGACCATTGATCCAAGTAGAAGGCATCATGAACCAAATAAAATACAAAGATCTTGGAAAAATCATGTTACCTTATGCTAAGAAGCACATGCCCCGAGGTTGGGTCTTCCAGCAAGATAATCACCCAAAGCACACTGCCATATCAGTAAAGGAATGGATAGGAAAGACGATTTTCGAATATTAGAAAGGGCTTCGCAGTCCCCCGACCTAAATCCCATCGAACATATGTGGAATGAACTTGGGCGTCGTGTTGAATCACAAAAACATTCTTCTAAAGCAGCCCTAATGTTGTCTTTAGAGCAAGAGTGGAAGAATGTAATTCCAATTTTCATAAACAGTCTAATCGAGTCAATGCCACGACGCTGTGAATCTGTAATTGCAGCAAAAGGCTTTGCTACAAAATACTAATGTCTTAATATGTTACTTTTGTTCCTTTATCAATAATTAACCTAACTTACTTATTTTTTTGTTTTGTTTTTTAATATAATTGAATACTTTTGACCAGGCATCTTAATACTTTATAACATTTCAAAAAGACATTGACAATAAGGTGATCATAAATAAAATTAAAAAGTTATGCAAGTAAAAGCTTCTGATTGAATACTTTGGCCGCCACTGTATGTGCAGTGAAACACTTTTTATTGTGGACAGAAGTCTCTTCCTTTACAACATACCAATAAAATATTAAGAATAAGGATCATTCCATGTCAATTCATCCAGGCCATGACACCCACTATCTAGGTGAGAACTGAGATTGTGTACTTCTATTGTACTTAATTTCATGAACTTTTGCCAATTTTATTGCTCTATATACATTCTGTTGGTAGTAATTGCAGAAAGTTTGATGCATTTGTTACTTCAAAGGAAATTGAGAAAATTTGAAAATTGGCTGCAGTTTTCAAATGGAAAAAGGTAGGCCGACAAGTTTTTTCCTGAATATTCTTTCTGACATGCAGTTTACAAAAACGTGAAAGAATTGACCATATAAAATTTTATAGATTAACTTTATGTTTTTTGTGTTAAATTAAAAAAAAATTTGGACACTTGCCGCCCTCTGAAAAAATTAGAAAGTGATCTAGAAGTAGTAAAGTTTCATCACAAAAAATAAGTTTTGAGAAATGAATGGTACTCACAAAAAAAATCATCCATGAATTTTGAGAACATTTCCATTCAGTCATTAACATTCCCACAATATCCTTAATGGAAATACTGTTAACTACCCAAGAAACAGTACCAACATAAGAAAAATATGCAAATCCAACAAAAATTGCAATATAAAACAAAACTACGAACTATAAACTGTACTCTTACATTACATAAGATATGAACACTAACTATGTTACAATGGTAACTTCCGTGACGCAACTGAATTAACTCAATGCAATGACACCTAGAGTTTTGTTTATAGTATTTGAACACTTTCTCAAAAATCAATACTATGTCAACATGCTGATGCTGCAATCTGTATTCAAGTTCATGTGGAACTATACATGTGACAGACGCTTTGATGATTCACATTTAATATTTTTTGTACGAGGACCATTTTTCTTCCACGAATTTTGAAGACTCTTTGCTTAGAGAATAAGTACGGCCTGTTGCTGCAGTGATATCAGCTTCACTTAGAATATGAGAGAAAGAATCAAAGTCATAAACATTAGTATCAGGCCCATAGAAGGGATGTGGTATCTCCTTCACCATCCAACAAGTACCAAGAAGAATCATATGCAAATGCAACATAGCAGCTGGGCCGCACAGAGCATTCTGGCATTAGTGGCGGAAGTATACAGCATCATGGATGATACTAAAATCAGTATCACAGCATAGCCTTTTTGCTCCAATCTTGACTGGTGATAGTTGTATAATGTAACGCATAGATTGGGTTCCAGGAACCGTTTTTGCACTTTCAAAGCGTGGGGAAAGCGTGTACCATTTCATCTTTTGAAACAAAGAAGTGAAATGCCTTGTAGGTTCTCCAGGCAGAATCCAAATGCCTGCGACGCTGTAAGTATTTGATCTTTATATAGTCTTTGCAAACTTGTTTTTTGTGACGAATCTTTTAACAGTGCCACCAATACCATCGCAGTGCAGTTGCAAAAAAGACCAGCTGCACTTTACATTGAAATCGCGTTCATGGTAGCAGATATATCTGAAATTCCTACAATTTATGTACTGTGCAGCACATCCATCGGTGAAATATTCAGCATAAGTAATGGGAATTTCAGGAATTTAGTCACAAACAGGTGACATGGTAGCCATAAATTACCAGTGTAATTAATTTTTTAAATAGCGTTTCTTCCACACTTCGTATTATTTCTAAAAATTGATTCTTTTTGTGTGACTTACAGAAAGATTTATAATACAAGGCTCATCCAGAAAGTAAGGTTAAATGTCACTTTCATTCGTTAGCTTGCTTTGCTAATTCAGTGGTGGCGACACACTGCGTCGTATTTTAGAACCAGTTGCTTGATATGGCGGCGCCCATTCAAAATCCCGCTAAATGTGAATTCCGATCTGTTATTCAATTTCTTAATGCCATTCATAAGTCCCCAGCTGAAATCCACAAACAAATAGTTGCTGTTTAAGGAGGGGGATGTTAACAAATGGGGTCCATGACAATGCTCCATCCCATACGGCACGTGTCACCACAGAGTTGCTGAAAAGCTTTTAGTGGGAAGTTCTGGATCATCCACCGTATACTCGTAGTCCGGACTTCGCAACCAGCGATTTCCACCTGTTCCTTCACCTGAAGAAGCATTTTGCTGGGAAACGGTTCGATGATGATGATGATGATGATGATGATGATGTGAAGCATGAAGTCAACGCTTGGTTCGAAAGACAGGCAGCATCCATATAAGACACCGGAATACAAACGCTTGTCCCCAGGATTAATAAGTGCTTGGATAATGGTGGCAACTACACTGAAAAATGAGCTTGGATAAAAATACTTGATAGTAAGGCCTGTTATAAAAAAATTTTTGGCCATGTCATGACGTTTGTAGCTTTACTTTCTGGATGTGCTTCGTAATACCGTGAAACTTTCAAAGGAATGGATGAGGGGGCAATACCTTAAAAAATTATAATGGCCTTGTATCGATTATAATTTTCTAAGACATAGATTATAAATATTCAATATAAAGAGCATGAACATGGCCGGTTGGAAAAAAAAAAGACCAACTGCACTTTACATTGAAATCGTGTTCATGGTAGCAGATATATCTGAAATTCTTACAATTTATGTACTGTACAGCACATCCATCAGTGAAATATTCAACATATTCATCATTGCATTTTTAAATTATAAAGGAGCTCGTCTAAGTTCGTGATGTAATGTCTTTAGATCATAGCTGAAAAAAATACACTGGCGGAAAAAAAATCACAACACCACGAAGGACTTTTGTTAGATGAATGAAATTTGGACAGTATATTCAGCTATGGTATGTATTCAATTGATTCAAGTTTCAAGGTTGTAACTTACAGAAGGGGCCACCAGCGCCACCCTGTACATGCAAATGAGACATTCCAATGACAGATATAAAGGAGATCAGACGCGCATCTGTGTCACTTCAGACACTTGTGGACGTGTGTAATAGAGTACGTAAAACATGCCTCGAAGGCGACTGCGACGTGAATATGGGCAGCAGTGTAGTGAACGAGGACGTGTAGTGGGCATTCGACAGGGTGGACTTTCGTTCCGTGCTATTGCAGAACGCATGGGTCGAGACGTTGCCACTGTGTACAACTGTTGGCAGCAGTGGTCCAGGGAATGCAGGATTACCAGGAGACCAGGATATGGACGACCCCTGGCCACTGGAGACAGGGTTGACCGGCGCATCTGTAGGATGGCTGTGGCAAAGCAAACATTCGGGCTGCTGTGGCACCCAACGTCACTACACGCACAATTCGGAACCGTCTCCTGGCCAGGAACCTCCACTCCAGGCGCCCGGTGGCATGTTTGCCTCTTACCCCTCAACACCGTGCGGCACGTCTTCAGTGGTGTCAAGCCAGAGCGACTTGAAGGGCAGAATGGAGGTCTGTGATCTTAACGGATGAAAGTCGTTTCTGTCTGGGTCAGAGTGATGGTCGCACAAGGGTCAGGAGGAGGAGTGGGGAAGTCCTGTTTCCGAGCTGTATCCGTCGTCGGCATACTGCCCCACCCCTGGCTTTATGGTATGGGTGGATATCCCAGTCACCATGACGGCAAATGTTTACATGGCTGGTATGATAACGCTCGAACCCATACGGCCGCTGCAACCCAACGTGCCCTTCAGGGTGTCCACATCCTACCATGGCCAGCACGATCACCAGATCTGTCGCCCATCGAGAACGTCTGGGACATGGTCGGACGCCGTGTCGGGGCTCTTCCACAACCATCTGACCATCCAGGTACAACAGGCATGGAATACCATACAATAAAATGACATTCGGCATCTCTACGACCGTATGCATGCACGTGTGCAGGACTGCATAGACCAGCGCGGCGACTACAGCTGGTACTAAGTCCGTGCTTTTCACCATATACAGGGTGGCGCTGGTGGCCTTATTGAAACTTGTAACCTTGAAACTTGTATCAATTGAATAAATACGTTAGCTGAATATATTGTCCAAATTTCATTCATCTAGCACAAGTCATTCGTGATGTTGGGATTTTTTTTCCGCCAGTGTAACATTTAAATTTTGGAAATGTTCATATATTTAGGTAAACATCAATTTCACAAGATTTCAAGGTTTTCTATGAGCTTTTCGGTGAGGGTGTCATTTCCTAATATTTCTGGATGATTTGATATGGAATGACCCATAAAGTCTTAAAGATTTGTAGTAATACAAAATGAATATATTACAAAATAGTAAAATGATATAAAAAACGAATACGAAAGCATCTTACTTTCATCCAATGTACAAAATCTTTTGTTTCAGGTTCTGAAGTTACCTTACATAAACTACTTGTAAATAGATTTCAGGTTCCCATATACATTTCACATTTGTCCTCGTTAGTTCAATTTTCCTGTCGGTTTTTGGATCAAACTGCATAATTAAAAAATAAGATGGAATTGGGGTATGGAATTACCTGTAAAGGAAAGAAAGAAAGTGTCAGTCTCAATCTTGCCGTTGAGAATGAAGGCATGGCCTTCGAAACACGTACCTGGCATTTCAAATCGGATGTGTGTTAGTATGAGGTCTTTCCTTCATATACTTGTTGTATAATGAAGGACACAAACCACAACTTGGAAAGTAGCAAAAGCTACAATGTTTCTAATGGCAGGGTCGAAATTTATATTCAATCATTTGAAATCATGAAATGCTACTGCTACGTTTCCATTTCACATAAATTTTAAAGAGAAACGACTACTCTTTCCTTGCAGCCAAAGATCCCACATCTCAAAACAAGGAACTAAAATTTTAGCGTTAATTGTAGGATTTTTTAATAGCTTTAAAATAACATTTTTAGAATACATAAGGAAATTCGTACCTTCTGTAATTAAGCTTCAAGATGAGGATGCTTTTTTTACATATCAGCCATGTCGTCCATTGCCATATCATCCATTGCCATATCGTCCATAGCCATATCGTCCATAGCCATATCATCCATTCCCATATCATCCATTCCCATATCCATTGTTCCCATATCCATTGTTCCCATATCCATTGCCATCGTTCCCATATCCATCGTTCCCATATCCATTGCCATCGTTCCCATGTCCATTGCCATCGTTCCCATATCCGCTGCTGCCATCGTTCCCATATCCGCTG
>JAHWFO010066610.1:0-14256 GCA_023313115.1 Rhysida immarginata
CCAGAGCTTCTCCCGAGGAACCCTGTCATATGCTTTTTCGAGGTCCAGCACACCTATTGTATTTTCATTACATTATTGTGCCGTCTAGCGGCGGAACATTGAACTAACAGCACACCTATTATCCGGCTTCCACTGTATTTCCTAGCATCAAGTTTATCCTCGAGTTTGTAGAGGATTCCTCTTGTTCGAAAATATTCTGTCCAGTTCACTTTTGAGAAACCATGAAGTCATAATGAACTGAGATTCTCGGGAAGGAGTAGTGAACAGTAGGTTGGGTTAGGGGTAAATGCGTACTTCTGCCCTCACTAATAACCTTTCTTTGCCTTGTATGAATAGTCAGGCCTATGCAAATCTATGCAAAGCTCTAAAATATGCACCCTTTCAATCTTATGTTGATGCCCCATCCTAAAATGAGCCCTTTTGCGACGCTTACTTTACTTATCGATTTGCGCTGCCCCTGCCCTTTTATTCTTTACTGTTGTCATCCTTGTTTATTACTACTGTATTAGTGTTTAATTGTTTCCAACGTTTTCATTGTGTTTAAGTAATAGTCACGAATCCTAAAGAGAAATGGAAAAGATTTACAGTCTTTGATTTGGAGTTTATTTTAATGTCCAAAAGCATAAGAGTATTAATATGAATTAATAACTAGAACTCGACTAGACTTGATGTGTGGGAATCCAATATTAGAATGTAAATTTACATTATTTGACTTTGAAAATTATTTTCTGGATTCTTTATAAAGTTATAAAGGTGAAGAAATCCCGTTTTGAGATTTTCGGATAATATCAAATTAATTGATATTATTGATTTAAAACTAGTTTAACAAGAGAACATTACAATTACAGGGTTCTCCCCAGGGCCTTTTTAACGAACGCGCCGCCCGGCTGATTTTGGCGTCTGCCCGGCTGAAGAATACACGAAAAACTGCACAACACTGCATAATATTTTATTTGTTTTTGTTTTTAATTTTTGTCCGCCCGGTTACTTTACTTTACCGCCCACCTGATAAAATTTTCTGGGGAGAACACTGAATTAGTAAAATAAAACGATTGTTTCTAAAAGAGAGAATATTTATCTTGGATTTAAGAAACCCTTTTGATGAACTGAACCTTTTATTCAATGTTTATAATCTAGATTAAAGACGACATAAGCATTGAAGGACAATTGGAACTTTAACGTGCTTAGTTATTGAACATTTTTAATACATCTATTGATATTTCCTATTATTTTTGAATCATTGTTTTCTATTTTCCTTATATTAAGCCCCCAAAGAAGGACAATTGGTATATTTTAACAAATATACCCTGCAGGTTATTGACTTTTTATTTTATTTTATTTTTTTTTTTACATCTACAGGAGGGGGGTTTGGGAATACAAGAGAATATACTAATTATCAGGTATATTGGATACCCCACAGGGAATATTTCTTCAATTCATATCATTTCATCCTTTGGATCAACTTGTAGGATATTGTGTACAGACAGAATCCCATCAGGTGCTCACCATTCACGAATGTGAAGCCATTCCGGTAGCGACAATTGCAGAATGTGCCTATTAATTTTGTATGATACAGGACCCTTTATGTGGATTGATTGGGACTGGGAATATTTTGGATAAGGGCTCAATTGATTTAAGACTTAGTCACCAAATTACAAAAAAAAAACCTTAAGCCAGTTTCACATGCAGCGAAAATGAAGTGAGCAGCTTGACTAACTCCACTCTAAGTTGCAGTTGGATGAGTCGTTCTTTCCTCCAGTCCGTTTGTCTTTCCAGACATTTTGTATGTATATCGTTTTAACATGGTTTTCTTGACATCATGATCGGCCTCGGTGGCTCAGTGGCTGTGTGATCGCTTCTGATGCCCGAGGATGTGGGTTCGACCCCAGCCAAAGACGACAAGGACTTTTTCAGGGGGAAAATCCTGAGATCACGTACTTCTTTCGGAAGGGAAGTAAAGCTGTTGGTCCCATGTAGTCGTTTGCCGGCTGCACGTTAAAGAACCCTTGCATTTCTGTTCTCCTGCCCTTCATCTGTTCTTGGTTCCGTTTATTTTTAAAAAATCGAGTGTTTATTGAAAAAAACAATAAAATTTACAAGAATTGTACTTAAATATATGTATTATTTTTCTATGTAATCCCCACCGATCTCAATACACTTTGTACACCTGGAAACGAGCTTTGAAATCCCCTCCTTGTAAAGGCTTGTCACCATCTCCTTTGTCCAGTTGTTGACCACTTCCTTGACCTCCTTGTCAGAGCTGAAGTGTTCTCCTGCTAATTTTTCCTTTAATTTCGGGAACAGATGATAGTCGGAAGGGGCTAAATCAGGGCTATAGGTGGATGGAGTAGAACATTCCATCCAAACTGCTCAAGAAGCTGAGTGGTGACACGAGCGGCATGAGCCGAGCATTGTCATGGAGGAGGTGCATACATGCAGTCATCATTCCCCTTCTCTTGTTTTTTTGCATCGTTTCGTCTGTGACGAGTGAAAGTCAACCTCTTCCTTTTTCTTCCTGAAAGTCATGTTTTCCTGCTTTAAACTCGCCAAACCATCTTCTCACCATTGACTCAGACATCACATCGTCTCCGTACACAGAAACAAGCTGTTGGTGAATGTCCGTTGACTTGAAACTGCGAGCATGGAGAAACTGAGCATGCGCACAGCAATCCAAGGCTGCTTGGGAACGATGGTGGCAGGAACAGAACTGGAGGATGCCATTTGCATTACCTCTCCTGACTGTATTAGTCGGGTGACTGTGCTAACTCATCTCTCATTCGTTCACAATACCGTTATTTCACGCAATGTTGCCGGATTTCACATTACTCAACTTTTTAAGCCTCCATAACAAAACTGGACTTATTTTCTGAACACCTCTCGTATTTTTAATATTTCTTTAAGAAAAAGCATTTATATTGATTCTAGTGCAATTAAATGATCTTTTTTTAACATTCTGAAGTGAGTTTGCTGCACACAAAATTTCTTCCATGTGATCCAAAAAAGGAATTTTTTTAAATTTCTGCATCAGTATCCATCTGCAGAATCTTCATTTTCGCTTCCTTCTTTCTTGCCTTCCAAATTTACCCCTTGCAATATGTTCTTCTGTGACAGCTGTCACTTTTTGTTTCGAGTATCTAAGTAATTTTGTAAAGGGTTACTCTAATCCTCCCTTAAAAAGGATTACACGACATGTGCGCGTGTCCACTTGTGTCAAATCGTACGGAATCAGATTGCAGACGTATGTCCCAGTGCTAAATTAGGCACATGCTTTATTTTGTAGGCAGACAAAACAAGCCCAATTGTTACTTAGGCCTAATCATATTGATGACTCATGTGTGTTATTTCTTTGATTTATGATTAATAATTGTTAACAGTCTTACGCCATGCCATTTTTTGAAGGAAAAAGTGATTTCTGTGATAACTCGGGAAACTCTTTTTTGTAAATTAATAAATGATCTTTTTGTACCAAAAATTTTTGTAATAAATCGGAGATGTTTGTTGGTTTATAGTATTTATTTCATTTTTATATATTTCACTTTTTTTGAAAAAATAATAGAAATCGGTAAATAATGTCACAGAAATGAAATACGCAGTTTTAAAACTTTTTTTCAGAATTTATACATGAAAGTTCACAAAAAATGAAAATAGTCACATTTTAGGTGGTTTTTTGTTCATGATAGAAAGGTGAAGAAATTTTTAAAATAAGTTTGTAAGTTATTTTTCTATGAATTTTCATTTGAATTTGTCAAATTGTAATTTGAGCTCGTCAACGTAAACACGTCATTTGATAGCACCTGCATGCGTTACCCACGTGACTAGCTCCCCCTTTTACGAGCAACGGCACGAAGTTCAAGTTTCCTTTGTTCTCTCTTAGCGAGGTTTATGACGTAATGCAATGGCACAGCCAAAAGTGACGTAGCGACGGGGGGAGGGCGATTGCAAGGGCTCGGTTTTTTATTGAAATACTATAATATTTCCTAATTCCATTTATAAATAATTAAGACATCGAAAGCAGGAGTATCTTCTGCTGTGTTTTGAATTATTGTTTCCCGTTCTGGACTGCGGTATTGTGTAATGGAACTGTTAGTGCGCACGAAATATGAAAAGTTTCTCCTTTTATGCTCCAGTGCTCTGAGTAAGTCTAAATGTAATTTTTTTAATTACACTCTAATAAATATTCTGCCTATTGCTAGAAAATAAATGTAGAGGTTGAAATATACAAGCAGTTTGAGAGATGTAGCTGCATAAGAAAATTATTTATAAGATCAGATATACATAGCTATTTTGTCGAGTTGCAATGCTCTTCATTATGAGAGCAGCATGTTATAAATATTATTTTATTAAATTTCTAATGTTTGCATGTGCCTAATAAT
The DNA here is from genome assembly GCA_023313115.1 of Rhysida immarginata. Lineage (NCBI taxonomy): Eukaryota > Metazoa > Arthropoda > Chilopoda > Scolopendromorpha > Scolopendridae > Rhysida > Rhysida immarginata. The sequence continues at coordinate 4,374 of JAHWFO010066610.1, forward strand.
AAACAGATAATTTAAAGGCAGGTTTCTTTATTATATATAAAAAAAATTGGCGATAAAGTGTCAAAGTTTTAACGTTATTGAGTTTAAATTTCGAGCTGTGTGCATTCCATACTAATTCCGATAGAGAAGTCAGAAATGGCATATGGTGGTTTTGAAACGTTAATTGTCTAACGATTATGTTATCTGAATTGGATGCGCAAATTTATTATTTGTAAGAATTTTTTTTATATTTGAATTGTAAGAACTTTTGTATATGAGATTCTAGTCTGTAAAATTCCCACGCTTTGAATCTGGAGTGTGGTGGATGACGTCACGAAGCTGGGAGCCTAGTGGTGGTTCCACTCGTACCCAGAAGTGGAGTGAGTTTCACCCACGCCACCACTAGAGGGCAGGACTTAGCCTGCCTGAATAAGGTGACGACTTTAAGTTTTCTCTTGACTGTTCTTTGGCTGCTAGGGCTTTCAGAAGCAAGTCTGGACAGGAGTCAGAACCAGATCTTCAAGTTGGGTTTATAATGGAAGACATTACGGAAGAAGAGGCTGCAGAAGATCTGGATAGCGGAACTGGCAAGACTGGACGACCCTAGCTGGAAAGCAGATTCTCGTATAAGACTGTAGTTAGGCCTAACTTATGCTTATAAGCTTCTGAAAGAGACCATGTAGTTAATCTTGAATTTTATTTATTATTTTTTTGACAGGACATACGTCATATCTTTGTAGATATTCCATATGACCCACTACTACAGATATGCCATTATATTAGAGCATATCTGTGTTGTTGCTTTGCAAAATTTAGAAAGGAAGAAGGGCAGGGAGAATGTAGATACCTTGTTTCTTTTATTATATTATGACTTTTTTTAAATAGAGAATTTTTAAATATTTTAAAATAGAAATTTTTCTATATTTTAAATATAGAAAACCCCTCCTTTTGTCTCTGTAAATTTGTATAGAGTATTGGGAGTCATGATTCGCGATGTTTTATGTAAAGTATTTTTTTGTTTATTGAGGCTTATCGTTACTCGAAGCAATTATTTATTTATTCAATGGGGTAATAGGCAATAATATCAAAATGACACAAGAAAGTAGTAAAGAATAAAATCATTAGAATTAATAAGAAATTTTTTTCCTACACTATTTTATCATTAGCGATATGATAGGAAAGTAGGCCTATCTCCCTATTGTCTAGGGATTAAGCCAGGCGAACTGTAAAACAATGAGCGCAAGAGTAGGAGTGGTGTTTCCTTGGCAACAACCATCGCTATGACCAGCTTCTCGGAATTGACCCCCCTTGACCAATGGAAAACTAGGTCAAGAGAGAAAACAATACAAAGAAAAGTGAATATGAAAGATACAGAGAGATATAGAGAAGAAACGGAGTGTGCTTGAAGTGGAAAGACGAAACAACGGAGAACAACTTTTCTCATTTTGCGAAAAAGATCCCGGACGAGAGCGAGAGGCACCCCGGCATAGACATCAACAACGCCAGTGATAGGAGTCGAGCGGAGCTGAATGCAGTGACGGGACAGCCAGAGCGGGCCGCAGCGGGAGATAAGGGGCTTAAGCAACAGGTGACCAGGTTCGTGCGGTGCACAGTGCGGGGTAAGGAGGGTCGCAGCCGGTATTCTAGAGAGTTAGGGGAGACTTGATAAATCATACTTTCATAGTCCTCATCTGTCTCTGGGTAAGTGGTTGGCATCCTTAGGCACTGGGACACCAGCTGCACGGACCAAACCTGTTTTGAGTGCTATGGCGCGTGGAATCGACAGTTGGTTTGTAGAAAATCTGGGACGCATGGAATCAACATACGATAGCCGGGCCATAAGCCTAGAGCGCACTACCTGGCTGATCGGAGATGGGCAAAAGAGAGTGACGAGCCACCACAGCATACCTGAGAGCGGAAGGGACAGATCTTACGGAAAGGACCGAAGCAAGTACAGCGTGGGAGAATACTTGTGCTACAATCTATCAACTCAAGAAACGACTGCGGTGATGTGTGATAACTACTGTGAACAGATAAGTAATATATACGTTAAGCGGGCCTGTGCATAAGTGAAGCAAACTGAAATATTTAAGTGTGTGAATTATAGTTCATAAAATGACTTAGATGATTATACAGTAAAATCCCGTTACAACGTACCTCACATTAACGTACATTTCAGAATAACTTACTAATGTTACATTCCCATGGTTAAATTATCCCTTCAATACAACGTACATCGTTCATATGTCTTGGTCTGATTGGTCAATGCAGCCCATGCGAAAGTTGCAACTGGGCCAATGGGCTAATTAAGCAGAGTTCACATTTCATTGGTTGGTCAGTGTAGCATATATAAACCCGGAAATCTCTGCATGCTACTCAGTCTTGATCCAATTTGTGCTGCAATTAGATTAGAGACCTTCACTTGACAAACAATTGCCCATCTTCACTACGGTAAGATTGTGTTTAAGCATAGCGGTGCACCAGAAACATTTAACTTCACAATGTCAGATATGGAGGAGTTTTTGGGGAGGCAAGTTATAAAAAGAATGCAAACGGCCATTACAGATTTTTTTTTAAAAATTAATGTAATACTACATATTGTGTATGCTATAGTGTATTTGTATTGAAAAAAATAAAATGCATTCATGTATTATGTTTTTCTATGAATATATGCATTGTTCACAAATGGTGCCGTGACGCCTCTTTTATGTTAATCTAGTAGCAACAAGATTTAAAGTGCGTAACAAGTGTTTCTCACGAGGCAGTGAACGGCCACAGGTACACATTTTGTTACGTCACAATTTGGATAATAGAATAGGATACTGGTATACCCAATTTGTTGGAATGCTTAAATTGTGATAATGCAATATGTAAATTGTAGCTGAATTTGTACAAGGGGATTACTTGCGTTTAATGCGAGTTATTTGGAAATTGGAATACATTGAGATTTGACTTAGAAGTGAACAGCAGATTAGGTTGTATGGACGGTGTATAACTTAATAAGAATATTACGTACTATGGAATGTGAATAATGGATTAGCGGACTGGGATTAGAATTACCTGATTGTATGGAAAATGGGGCTTTTTATAAGTTTAGAGAAAGTCTTGTAGTTAAAGGTTTTATCTACAAGGGATTGGTTGGAAGAATCGAATTGATCTTGTTTTTACATTGTAAGGCAAAGTAATGGAAAGGCAGGTACTTAGCCTAGTTGAGGATCTAAACTTTAATTTGTTTTCAAGGGAGAGAAAGGATGTTAAGCCTTGTGCAGACCTGGTAAGTTTTTTTGTGGGGGAGTAGGAAGTTTTATTTGTAATCTGTTGTTTAGTTAACCCATGACAGGAAAACCTGGTCATCAAGTATATTACAGGTGTCTGGGTATTGAATTGCCTCACCTTTTTGGAAAAGGATTTGGAGGGGTTTCAGACACTGACTGGATCCGTCCCTTGGTTAGCAGCAGATAGCAGGATGTGCCTGATGATATTAACCAGGTTTGCAGTTTAGCAGGGTGTTTCTAGTTAGGTGCGGTTTAGCATGTGTTTGTAGACTGTTAATTGGGAGTGTTTGTTTAGTATTGTGCTGGGTATCTCCTTTATCATTAGTCCATCATCATAATTGACTTTTGGTATGATTCAACAGAACGAATTGAATTCAGTTGTATTGTTTGTTCCTATGTATGTTCTTTTTTTTTTTTTAATTTTCTTTAATATTTATAAATAAATCTCCAAATAAATCTCCATATCACGAGTTCTATTTTAATTTTAATTAATGCCACCCTTCTTTGGGAGATTAGCTGCAACATTACACTTCAATCTTTCCTTTTCTTGGAATGTGGCCACTGTTGATTCTGCAAATCTGTGGGGTTTTTTTTTTTTATACATAGTGTATAAAGTATTATAATATTAGAATAAAGGAAATTAAATAAATTAGATTTAACAATAAATACAGGGTGATTCATGAGTAAGTATACACTTTCAATCCATTATAAAACAGTGACAAATATAAGATATTTAATGTTACCTGTTACAGAAGTATAGGTGAATGTTTAACGGGATTTTTAGAGACGGTCACAGATGTTCTATGTGCGAACCGTTAGTCACACGACACACGAATCGGAATCCATTTCCCCCCAAACTCGAGTTAGAGTATCTCCAGTTTCTGAATCAATTGCGATGATACAGGATTTGATAAGCTGTTTCAAGTCTGCTAGATCAACTGGAAGAGAAGGGGTAAAAACTTTATCTTCATGTAGCCCCAGAAAAAAAAGTCACATGGTGTCAGATCTGGGCTTCTGGGTGGCCATTGGTTCAGTGCGATGTTGTCGTCGGCGCTTCGTCCAATCCATCTATCAGGAAGATTTTCATCAAGGTAATCTCGCACTTTGCTAAACCCAGTGTGGTGGTGCACCATCTAATTGCAGAATAAAGTTGTCACTGTGTCTGCAAATGTGGCATCAACCATATGTTAAACATATCCAGAAAAGAGCTTCCTGTGACAGTTTTCTCCTGTAAAAAGAAGGGGCCACACATTCTTTTTCGACACAGCACAGAAAACATTTACCTTTGGGGAATCTCGCACGTGTTGCACTGTAAATCTGGGATTCTCTGATCCCCGTAAACACACATTTTGCTCGTTTATTTTATCACTCGCGTGAAATGTAGCTTCATCGGTGAAAACTAATTGATCGGAAAATCGTCATTTTCAAAACTGCGCTGCATTTCCACACAAAATTCAAAGCACTTTGTCTTATCAATGTCTGAGATTTTGTAACATCTGCACTTTGTACAAGCAGTTTCCTTTTCAAAATTCTCCAGACAGTGGGCTGTGAAATCTGTATTTCTTGACTCACTCTCCGCGTTGATTTCCCCAAACTACATTGAATAGCGTCCCGAACTTTATCGATAAATTCTGCCGATACACTCGGTCATCCTGGCTTAGGAACTTTGCACAAACATACTGTAGTTTCAATTTTTTAAACCAATTGTAAATGGATTTCCTAGTTGGAGGTCGCTTTCGAAGTCATTTTATATGATCATAGTAATTATCTACACATAATCTTTATGTATTCATTCGAAAGAAAAGTGGAAATTGAGGGTTTACAGATTCTGATGTAAGTGGTGAACTAACGGGTATATGTCAAACGTTGTTTGGCCATTTAGAATGGCTCTAATTATGGTTTGGGTTACGTCTTGCCTTGTATATTTTCTATACTTTCAAGAGTGGCGATTAATTTAGGGTTGTCAGATATGCGTAATATTTCTAAGGTATCTTTGATATCGTTAATACGGTGGCCTTAATGAGGTGGGCAGCAAAGAGATTTGGAGTACTGTTTCTTGTACAAGGCCATAAGTTCCTTGAAGCGAGCCACAAAGTTACAGATTGTCATTCCTATATAAAATTTTCCACAGAATTTGGAATCAAGGTGGTATACACAGCTATGGTGTAAATCGTTGTCACTCTGGGCACTTTGGTGACTATGCTTACTGAATAGCCACTGGCATGATGTGGGTGTTTGGAAGGAAACAGACATTGTAATCAGACAGGAGGCATGTTAAGGATCTATAGTTTCTGCCAAAATAAGGGAAGAAGAACCATTACTTTGGAAGCTGTGGATTAACTTGGGTCTGCACTAGAGGACTGCACCTGTGTGTTTCGCTCACTTGAATTCGCTCGAGCGTACTACGCTCGTTGTGAGCTGCCGCCCGGAGTTGGGCTTTGCTGCTAAACGCAATAGTCCACTACTTGCAAGGGGGATTATAAATCTTGTTACAAAGTTCCAATTTGCCAAAATACTCTAAAAAGATATTAAAAAAAACTATAAAAATTTAATATTACTTTCGGGGTATAAAAATAGATAAGCAAAATTTTTATTCCTCTCCTAAGGGATAAAGTTTAAACCATAAAACCTACGTATATTCACAGTTGAATGACGAGAATCATGAAAACAGGACTTCAATTCACTTTTTTTTACAGAAAAATTTTTCCAACTAAAAATTTATAAGTTTATTTACAATAAATATTTGTTTGTAAAAGTAATAATGAATACACGAATTTAGAAGCATGTGATCAGCTTCATTTGAACGTTTAAAACGGTTCGTCCTACTGCCCACTTCCCCCCTTCATGGGATAAATGGTATCGAGCGAACGATGCCCGGAATATCCTATTCCATACCGTTGGTAAATCTGACAGTCTTTTTCGCTCGTTCTATCACGACCATTTGCCACCTAGCGGATTTTATAGTAATGTTTTTCCGTCGAGCGAAAAATGTGTGAATGCAGTCCTCTAGTCTGCACTAGAGTAGACTGTGGGGCTGATGGGATTAGTTCTCTTAGAATTGTCTTCCTCCATCATGTGTGTGAAATCAACTGTTTGTAGCCATTGGCCTGCACGAGGAATTGGATGGTTTTATTTCTTTATTCTTTATTATTTCTTTAGAATTGATTTACAGAGAGCCCTGGCCGGAGCCTGTATGGCCAGCTGGTTGACGTGTGAGTTCTCCGGTGGGGATATTGAATTACAGATACTGTTTTACATTGTAACAAAGGTTTGGAATTATATATCCTTATAATAAAACTGACAAAATGGTAAATTTAATGGAAGTTCATGCTGGATTTAAAACGGATGATTGGTTAGTAGTTAGGTTTCCGGCAGAAAAATGTATGTGCTATTGAGAATCATTTAAAAAAAAAGCATAAAAGATATCCGAGTATTGCTTCCTGTGGCTGCTGCATGTGACAGGAATGAAGAAATTAAAACCATCCAATTCATTGTGCAGGCCATTGGCTACAAACAGTTGATGATTTCATGCATCATCCGAAGAAGGAAGACAATTCTAGGAGAACTCCACCAGCCCCGCAGTCTACTCTAGTGCAGACCCAAGTCAATCCACAGCTTCCAAAGTAATGTCATAACTGTATACTTAATAATAATGATCGTTTATTATATTTATTGTAGATCAAATTAAATTTTCCTATCTTCAATATTATGTTACCTTATACAATTGTAAAAAAAAATCCATGCTATGTATGAATAATCACGAATATGTACCAATCACGGCCATATATCTCTTAACCAATGGAATTGTATGCTAGTATCTGATGCCAATACAAAAGGCTGCTTGCCAATTTTCTTTGTATCCTGATGAAGGCAGGAATAAAAGCAGAAACTAGTCAATACCACAATGGTTTCTCTAATGTTGTACTGTAAGCCCTCTATTAATACCGTTAAGGAATGCAGCACTATGATCAAAAGCTTACAATATATTTAGATTGTTGCTACTTTTTGTTTCTAAGGTTACAGTGTGGCATTGTCACTTTTTATATTAGTTTGGTATTTGATCTTAACCTTTGTAAAGGGTTACTGTAGTCCTCCCTTAGAAAAGGGGTACAAGTGTGGTAAAAAATGTTTGACCCCCCAAGGTGTGGGAGTCACACTAGAGAAAGTGGGAGTCAGAACATGAGTATAAAGATGAGAACTTTATTAAATAATAAGATAACTATAAAAAAATATGAAATTTATACTTTACAAATGAGCACAGACAGTGCTGTGTGTTCCTTTTTGATGGGAGGAACACTGAAACCCTAAAGTTCAAAGTTCAATATTAAAATACATTCACATAACAAATGGCTTCCAATAGACGTTACAAAAAGTAAAATTATTAATCTTAGATGAACAAATTCCATACATAACACAAGAGCCTACAATTAAAATGTACTAATTACAATTAAATGAAATACTAACTCCCCCCCCCCCCAAAGAACTAATTCACAATACATAAAGAATAGCTCCAACAGAAAAATACTAGTGCAACGCATATGAATTCAAAACAAACAATACTAAATGAGGCTTAACCAAATAGGTTCAAACAACCAAGGCTTACAAACACCAACGGCACAGAGGGAAATAAATACTACGCTGCGCTCCCTGGACATCTTCCTATGTCCACTTGGAATCAACACGGATTCCCATTGAGTCCCGAATGACTCAATGTTAACAAGAGCGCATGCCTCATACAAAAGCCGAAATGAAAATAGACCTTCCCCAAAATGAAGGTCTCCCAAAAACACAATGTAAGCCTAAACCAACATAAATACAGAGAGCCTCCCACCACAGGATTCATATGCGTGCCTACAAATCACAGACAAATAAGTTACTGCAGCGCATTGGAATTCAACACAAGAGGCTAAACATAATGGCTCAAACAAGTTAGGCCTACGGAATACAACACAGGCACGGAAGCAGCTTGGTGAACAAGTCACCCAACACATTCAAATAAATGTGGAATAAAATACTACATTGTGCTCCCTGGACATCTATCTATGTCCACTTGGAATCTACACTGATTCCCATTGAGTCCCTAATGACTCAATGTTAACAAGAACACAACGAGAACACCTGCTTCACACAAATGCCTAGAGAAATAGACCTTCCCAAACAAGGGTCTCCCCAGAAACAACTTACCGACAGGCCTAACCCCGTACTAACAAACGAGCCTCCCACCTCAGATTTCCAAGCGTGCCTAAAAAACACTTAAAGACTAATAACAAATAATCAAGTAAAACTCAATAAATAAGAAATCAATTACAATAAGAAATATACAAAAATAAAGATCTTGACCTGACAGAAAAATATACAAATTGACAGGTAACCAGTCCACCACTGAGGAAGAACAACGCCGCACTCAAGTCCGAAGTCAAAGCGTGCACAAGCCATAAAACACGTAGACAAAATGTATCTTGAAGGCGAAGTCCAATCCACGGGGATACGACGATCACTAGCAGGCACGGAAAGGAAACATACCTGCCGCAAACGAATGAACAATGACGGCGAATGCAGGAGAGAGCTTCGTAGGCTAGCACCAGACCAAAACTAGGCCTACGTAAAGAACGACGGAGCTGTCGATGGCATCTATCTCCTCTGCCGCAATAGCGTTGACATCTCCCGGGGAAAGGCTTCCTCCAACAGCGGGGCTGGTCGTCAGGTACTCCATCACAATCAATCGTCCATCAGCATGATGTAGTTGCTGTCTGCCCGTGAACAATAAGCCCATGCCTCCTCATTTATTTGATTACTGAGGATTCTAGCACCGGTTGAATCTCGTGCAGAGAAAAAAAAGGCCCGTTTGATTGGCTCTTCAACACGGTCGCTCTCTATTCGGTCGGGGCTCTTCAGACGCTAACTGGCGAGTGCAGACGGAACTAATCAAAACAATCACGGCAGCGATCAGAAGAACAACACTGACGAAGCAAACGATGATGAACACGGGGCACAAAGTTGAGTCAGGCAATAGAACACAAGAATAATAAAGAGTAGGAATAAAACAATTTTTTCAATACTTTAAAGACATAACACTAAATACACCTTAGACCAAGGATTTATTATTGAAGGCTACGTTTTTTGATCGAGTCCTTCACACAACAACTTGGAAAAAGGTAGGCCTTACGCACAACAACAACTATTTCTTAAAACAAGTGATAATTCTATCACACAAGACACGTGTTTGTGTCCAATTTGCCTTAAAATTGTATAATTCTGTTTGCAGCAATTTGCCCCAATGTCAAATATACATGGGCTTCTTCATTGTCTTTGTTTGGACAAAAACTACATCTTTTGCTTGTAGATGTATTGCCTGGACAAAAGCTCCATTTTTGTTTGTGTATTGGTGGACAATAACTCCAGTTGATGCCCACCCCTAATCTTTATCTTTATTTGTTGGATTAATTACTTTAGAATTCTAATTGTATTTGATTATTTATTAATTCAGAACATTGTACACACATGTTATAATCCTGTGCTTGAATTAATGTCAGAGTTTCCTGTTTTTATTTGTATTGTAAGAATCTTTGATTATTAGAATTTGATCGGTAAAATTGCCCACGCTTTGAATCCAGCGTGCGTTCGTTGAC
>JAHWFO010066611.1:0-20936 GCA_023313115.1 Rhysida immarginata
CCACGCCCACCTCATTAATATGCGCGTAGTTGAGGACTTAATCTACTCTGCTCTAACCAATTGAGCTATCGCGGACAGTGAACCGCCAAGATGTTACACCAGGCGTGTATTGCTTCCCTAAATTCGCGTGTCAGCTCAACCAGGCTCCGACTCGCAAATCTGGAATGCTCCTAATCCTTAAACCACAGAATAAGGAAACACAGAAGCGACGCTCCCTTCATTTACTGAGGCACACATACTCAAGTGCACCCCAGCGACCGGGTTGTAACGCTAAATAGCAGACAATAGGCGCATTCGGCGGCGCTCAGATCTGAGAGAGCAGCGTTCGGCGAGCACTTTGGTACTTCCGCCTGAGAAGAAAACGTGTTCGGCACGCAACGAATCTGTCAGATTCTGAGCTCAGACGCTCAGCAAGCTTTTCTTTTTCTGAGTGCTCAGATAGAATATGGCGGCGCCCACTGCGATGCGAAGCTATCAAAGAAGTTACGAGAGCCACATCATGGCGATGCCCAGTTGCTCATTTGATATTAATTTTTATTTCATGTACACTAAAATTAGTAGATCCTCCGTTTCTTCTCAATATTTGTAAAGTCGGTAAAGCCATTTCTTTCTGAGATAAAAGAGCGTTCGGCAACAGTCACTCAGGCTAAGGTCAAAAACTCTCACCGGTGAGAAGAGTTAGCGTTTGGTTGGTCAGAAATCCCGGTGAGAAAACTGTGACGTCATTTTAACGCGGTCAGAAACGCCAGTTAGTGCTGCTATGCCTAACCAGTTAGTCTCACCGCCCTCACCGAGAAAAAGACGGTTAGCCCAGTGAGAAATTACGTCATCATTCTCTCACCGGTGAGGGTTTTTGACCTTAGCCTCAGACGCTCAGAAAAGCGGTCAGATACCACGTGACCGTTCTCTCAGATCTGAGTGCTGCCGAATGCGCCTAGTAGACCTTTTTCAGCGGAAGTTGTGCTCGCGCGGTCACGTGACTTGGCCGCCATTACGAGATGTTGATTTGAGCAATTTGAGCACTCAGCTTGCCATAGCTTGAGCACGAAGCGTTTGGATTAAGCTTTTGTTCTGGATCAAAAATGACTGATTTCATCGCAGATAAGATAAAAACTCATTTAAAATACAAGAATGTTAAATGTTTGCTCATTTAAACAGTTAGATTGATATTTACATACATTTCAAGATGCAGAAATATATCTTTCAGTAAACTTACAGTTTTCCTATAACTTTATTGCACATGTAGACTATAGATTATATACTTCTTTTAATACGAGGATTGAGACATAAGTCATGGCAACTATTTTTATAAGAATTCGAGAGTGGATGGAAAATGTGAAATATACAGATTCGTTATGTCTTCACTCTCCAACACCTCGCGCGAAGACTGATCATGCGACCAAGGTAAATGAAATTTTATCAATTTAACTATCACTTCTTAGCCATTTATTGTGACTAGATAGAAAAGGGGGTATACATCAATTCGTTAGAGGGGGGGTCTGCTCCCCTCCTCCCAGTTATTATTAAAAAATAAAGTCACTTACCTAGATATCGTGTGATGTGCGGATAGTGAAGATTAACCAATAAAGATAGTGTAGATTAAAACTTAACGAAATGTTAACGCACTAGCAGCATATACGTTCTGTATAAATTCTTATCTAAATTCCTAGTTATCCGTCGCTAAAAAGTTGGTTATCCGGACCAGTACACTGAAAACTGACATCTCAAGCCCAAGTCTTGTTCAACTTTGGTTACCGTACATACATCCTGTACTGCAGTTGAGTAAGAATTCATTCGTGGAAACATAATACGAATACACGGCTTCCTTGAGACATATAAAATTTTTCTGTTAATTGCATTCATCCATTTCAGCTTTTCTGCATCATTTTTGAGAAGCAAAAATACAGAAAAAGGCACCAAGCAAGGGCAGTCTTCATATTGTAAAGGCGCGTGAGCAACACACACTGCGTTTACATGCACACTTTCGATCCGGATCGAAAGACAAGTTTCAAGTCAATCCTGCAAAAAGTGGCATGTAAACAGGCTTCAACACCCCGATCCGGATCGAGTTCAATCCCGTCGAAAGAGGTGGTTTGAAACCAGGGAAGCATGCCTCAGGAAAGAAGTCAATCAAATAATAATATCCGGATCGAGTTTAAATTTGCTGTTTGGTTGAAAGAAAAAATATAGAAAATTTTAGCTAAAATAAGTTGTTGGTTGATTTATACCTCAACACAATAAATATCTATAAATAAATGAATAAATTTTAAAATACATTGCATGTTTAAATTTTTTTTTTGTAAACTTTTTTATCAAAATGTCATTTTTCCTAATTAAAAATTTTCAAATTGTCAATCAAACTGGAGTTATATATATATATATATATTTTTATCAAAATTTAATTTAATAATTTTTTATCAAATTATAATTATCAAATTAAATATTATATTTATATCAAAAATTTCAAGTTAACAATTTCTATTTTATTAAATTATAATTTGATAATTATTTATAATAATTATAATTGTAATTTTATAATTTTTATTATTTAATACAATTAAATAAACAATTAAATTGAAGTTTTTGATCTAAATCTAAAAATTAATTTGATAAAATCTATTAAAATTATGTTTTGATAAAAATAAGTATAAAAAACTTAAACAAGCAAATGCATTTTAAAGTTATCAAGGATTATTATATTGAGGTAAATAAATCAAAAACTTGACATATAAATAACATTATAGTTAACATTATAAATAACCTCAACCTTATTATTTATATATATAAAATTTTAATTGAAAACAAAATTTAAAGAAAAAATCAATAATTACAAAATTTATTGATTGTCAATTATATTTCCAAGCGATAATAATGAGAAAATTTTAAAAAATTGAATTTCAGCCGTATTTTAGAGGAAGCGTAATTCAAGTGATAAGGCCGACTGAGCCAACAATGGCGGATTTTGTAACAGATGACAAAGTCTGGCGTACTTTCCTAATCTAGAGCTTTACCCACAGGGCATCTTATCGGACTCGATCCGGATCGAGTTAGATGCATGTAAACGCGAGGCAAACGTTGACCATGTTGACCATTTTCGGAACAGTTCTGTGTAGCTTGCCATCCTGGAACTGTTCTGTCTTCTGTGTGCTGAAACATGCCTTTTATTTGCTTTTCCGCATGAAAGTGAATGTGAGTATGGTAATTTATGGTAATATTTTGATTTGCATGCTTCACGTGCTGGAAATATCAACATTCAGTTTTCCTTGTGCAGTGTGACTGTTTGTAAGCTACAAACAGTTCACCACGTGATTGTGGATGATTGGTTGGTCCGATTTGGATGATTTTTTTTTTGTTTTGTTTGTTTTTTTATGCTGAACAAGTTTGCAATTGGGTTTTTTTCTCTATCCCTTACGGTTTTTGAGATAAAATTTGAAAGTGTCCTAATTTGCATATTTAGGATGATGAAAAGTGCACCATGGAATTAGTGTTGTGACAAATACTTTTTGAAAGTATTTGAAATACAAAATACAAAATATGTGGCTACAAATGTATTTTAAAATATTTCAAATACTTTCAGTCAAATGTATTTCAAATACAAAATACTAAATATGTATTTACAAATACAAAAAAATACTTTTAATTTATTTAAGATTTTTTACAATTTTTCTTCAATAACAGCAACTTTTCAAATTTTGCATCACTCAGACGGAAAATTTGCAATCCGGGCCCTGTCGAAAATATACAATTTTATTTAAAGATGTCGTTTATACAGAGTGTCCAGCAAAACAATTTCGTAAAATTCCCTGACTTTTCCCGGTTGTTTACGTTAGTTGAACCCATAACTATAAATTCATGAACTTAACTACAATGAATTAAAACGTTACCCATTTTAAAACTTATCTTGAAGAAAGAATTAGCAAAGAAACTACCTGTGGCACAGTACGACCAGGGTTGCCTGGTTCAAACACTAGTGGCTCGCCCCAAGGTAATCTAGAATAACAGGTAGGTCCAGTTTGTCAGAAGCGCTTAACGCGCATGCGTATTGTGACGTCACTGGATGACTTATGGCTTTACTTCCGGCGTGTGCGGTAGCCATTATTCTGGTCACAAAAGAAAACGTTTTCACGTAAAAAAACAAAACTCTTACGTTGATTTCTGAAGAAACGTTTATTTGTAAACTTACTATTTTATAAATTAAAATTTCCTAATGCCTGCATAAATAAAGTTATTAAGAAATAATATCGAAATTATCATCTGTCTCTTAACTGCCAACGGTTCCGACGAATCAATTTCGAAATCTTAACGAGGAATGATAACTAGGCCTAATGATAATGAGAAATACGTTATCGTCCTTGTCTCTGTGTTCGCTTAACTATCCGCACATTGCGCGATGAGTGAACATGAGACCAAGGTAAATGATTTTACATTTTAACATGAGGTTTCGATTTAGCGGGTATAGGTTTCGATGTCATCTAGTGACGTCAAAAATACGCTTGCGCAGTAAGGCAATTTTTACTACTTCCGGCAAACTGACCCCCACCTTGTTCTAGATCACCTTGGGCTCGCCCAATCGGGGAACTGAAGTAGCCCAAAATCGCCCAATGCATGAAAATAGCCTTCTTCCCTGACTTTCCAGAATGTGAGAACCCTGCAAATCTTCATTCTGTGTATGATGTAAGCTTCCATCCACATATATTTTTAGTGATCAACAAATATAATATGATTTTTGGTAATTTTTTTTTATTTCGCCCATTTATCCATTATACTGTAGGAAGCACCAACAATATTTGATTAAAATATCCACTTCCACTCCACTCCATTCGCATTATAAAAGAAAATAGAAAATAATTATGTGCTAGCTTTTTAGCTATCGAAATGAAAAACAAAGAGAGAAGATAAACCTAAAAACTGTGAAGTCCTCTAAAATAATTAGGCTACTGGTCCTGCTGCACGACAATCGAACAGTGAAGTGAAAAGAAAGACACGAGTGGTCCAGGAGCCAAGCTCACTTTGCACGCTCGCCCAAAGAGTAAACCAGAGGAGATAGACTGAAATGGGAGAGAAGCCTAATGAACCTCTTTAGTTCTCCAGAGAAGAAGTCCCTAGAAAGGACGAGAGTCGGAAAGAGATCTAGATTGACGAATAGAGAGAGAAAGGAGTAGATTGATAAATAGAGAACTCAAAAATCAGCAGGATCTAAAAGATCCAATAGTTGGGGAAGACGGCCTTGTTAACGTCATCAAAGCAGACACCCAGGATATGGCGGGGTCTTCAAAACCTGAGGGGACCCTTAACAACGAGTGGATGGTCCAGAAACCAGAGTACTTTCATGGTTTTCCATCTTGGGTAGAATGTTCTTCATAAGTATCTGGACAAATGAGTCTATGTGGATGCCACCTGCTGCACCTTATTTATCAGCTTATATATACTCAATTGCGTATAAAGCACCAATGGGAGGCCAGCACCAAATTTCGAAACCGGATTGGCTACTGCATCCAGTAAAAGAACAGTGATATGACCAAATTACGCCTCTGGTCTTCCATTGGTCTTCTTGTCTCGTCCTCGTTTTAATAATTGTCTAAAACCAGTTTTTTAATTGGACATTAATTTCGCCCAAAAATCGTCACAACATTCGCACAAAAAAAGCGCCCAAAAATCGTCACATGCAGCAACTAGTAGCCCAATTCAGTCGCAATCAGAAATTTGAAATTTTAGTCGCAATTTGAACAAAAAAGTAGCCCAATTTGCGATAAATCGCCCAACCTGGCAACCCTGAGTACGACCTCCTTCGCACGGCAAAGCACAGCCACAAGCAGTATTCAAGCAATGAACTGCAATGAAATCAACAGAGGGTTTTTTTGGTTGGGAATCGGAATCCCATGATCCCCCATTTGGAGTGGCAGTCGTTCTGACTGGCAGTACTGCTGATTGGGAAAATCGATTGGTCCAACAACAATTTGAGGGGAGGAATAGTTATTTAAAATTGAAAAAAGTATTTGAAATACAAAATACTTGAAAGTGTATTTGGAAATACTGTACCAAATACATACTGTAAAAAAATTGTATTTGAAATACAAAATACTAAATACAATAAAATACCCTCAAATACTTTCAAATACTAAGTATTTCAAATACATCACAACCCTAAGGCCATGAAGGGTAAGTAGGGGCCACCCACAATTCCTAATCATTGGATTCATCAAAATTGACGTATCTGCTTCGGTTCAAAAAATAAAAGGGGGGTTCAGGCTTTTGTATTCACCCTGTATGTTGAATGATGAAATGTGGGAGAAAAATAGGGTACATGTATACCATTAAAATTTGATTGAATTCCACTGTTAGTACTCACATGTGAGCATTGTTACGATGGTAACTGCCTAACTCGGAAACTACTCGTTACAATTCGATCAAATGTTAATGGTATACACAGTTTTTTGTACCCTATTTTCCTCCAAATATCATTGTCCTAGGTGTTTTAGAACCTGAGTTATTAACTTGTTGATCTTGATGGCGGCATTTTTATTTCTGTTCATATCTCAGTTATCGTTCAAATTCGGACCCACATTGATATGAACTTTCTTGATTAGAATCACCCATAATATTACCTCCGCTGAAGGTTTGTACGTTGCGTTTTGAATCACCCTGCATTGTGTGATAGTAGAATAACCACCCGTTTTATTACACTGGTCAACAACATTTTTGCTAGTGGGGAAATATAGGTGTTCTAAACTAATTTGAGTGTGCTGATTCCAAATTTTAACTTCCAATTTCTCTACCACGTCAGGATCTCGAGTTATAGATAGAAACTACCAATGTTTAAATTTGACATTATGAGACTTTTTACACAACTGAAGCTTAAGCAACATTATTTTACTTAAACATTTAAAATGGTGTGTCACTTCCGGTAACGTCATTGCCGTGCACAAGAATCGGAACCCGGTCACCGTTTACGTAGCCACAGCGAATAACGAAAGCATGTTTTAAGAGTATCGATATAGGAGGATTGTTGTTCCGCGTTATATGAAAATCACGTTATAAAGGAGTTGATTGTATAACACAGTATCCGAGAAATAAATAAAATTAAAATGGAAAAAATGCGAAAGAATTAAGCTGCACACCCAATAACCGTATTTCTTTAGGTCTCCCGTACCTAAGGGGCGACCTAAGGACTCCCTTCTCTTCCAAACAAAATTTAAGACAAAAGTAGATTAGAAATAAAATTCATTGGGGAGAACCAATCAGCCTTGAGAATTCAAGAGTATCATTTTCAGGTCCTACATTTTTTTTTAACTCAACCAACTTCTTCAGCCTGAGGCCTGCGAAGCTAAGCGCAATCAATGGTCCTGAACTTTTTTTTTCAAAGGGCCGCATATTTATCTAACCAGAGGGGTATACAAGTAAAAATAGATATCAGCCGTTCGGAAGAAAACTTTGCGTGCATAGTTTAGGGGCCTGACTATCAACGAAGGAAAAGCTTCATCGATGTAAATTTTAAGACGTTGAATTAAATTGGAACGATCTATTAAATACATTTTCTTCTGGAATCTTATTAATCGATATTTCTTAGATATTCTTTCCCGAAAAAACAGTACGACATTGGGATAAAAATTCCTAATATTATTAATGGCATCGTATTTAAAAATAAAACAAAATAAATAAATAAAACAATAAAAATTGTTGTAATAATAATGCTGATGTATTATACATTTTGTGACGTCATTTATTTTCAAGCCAATAACAACCATTTAATTGACATGACATTAATGAAGATTTGTTTACTTTGTGGGCACACACAAGTTCAAGTCATTGCGAGGGCTGTGATGTTTGCTCGTAACGAGGCTTCCCCTTGCAGTATTGATTCCAAAGCATGAGCGTACAGGTCCCGAACGAAGCTCCAAAAGCAGACGAGTCGCAGGCAGAAAAGGCCCAAACATCAGCGGCGCCCGCTGCGGAGGGTGGCGGCGGCGGTCGGGCGAAGGGTAAGGGCAAAGGCAAAGACAAGAAGTCGAAGCCGATCATTGACCTGTACAGCCCCGTCGCCATGGACAATGCTTATTATATTTGTCACGATGTATCCCACTTTCTACTATGTCGGGGTTATAAATGGCCCTTAGCTCCGAAGAAAGGAAAATAAGGAATCTATCTATCTATCTATCTATCTATCCAAGTGTATAATAAAGACAAATTCTTTCAAGAACAGATCTTTTATTATCTCGTATGATTCTTAACAATATAATTTTTTATCTTAATGATTTACACAAATTTACAAGTATCAATGAATGAACCATAACTTTTTAGTGTGACTGGGATTTAAAACTCAAAACTTTTATGGACTAGGTATTTTAATTTTATGCTAATATGCCTTTAAAAATTATATACGTAACGAAATAAATATTTTGTTTTCATTCATTTACTTAAATTACATTTCTTATTTTATTCCTTTTCATTTTCAGAAGGAAAAAATATTCAACAAAATTATCACAGTACAAAGCCTACAGCAGAGTGAAAACATTCTTGTACTAAAAAATAAAATGCCATGGAAACGGTTTCTTTGAATAACAATGAATAATTTATTTTTTACACTTATTAATCTGACCGTTTGTCTCTGATCAACAATAAAAATAGCTTGTAAATAATAATAATAATAATAATAATAATAATAATAATAAAATAATCACTTGTTAAAGTCTATTAACGCACATTTGTCTTTTTGATCCATACAAGATGAGAGAGAGAAAAGAATGTCAACAAATTGTTAAGTTTTAATGAACAGGCGTGGCTTTGGTCAAATTATTAAAAATTAAAAAAAAAAATCAAAGACACAGCCATTCTGATTTGAGTTTATAAACCTATTGGGGGAAAAAAAAATAAACCTATACAATAAAAATGACAACACTTATTCTAT
Organism: Rhysida immarginata; assembly: GCA_023313115.1. NCBI lineage: Eukaryota > Metazoa > Arthropoda > Chilopoda > Scolopendromorpha > Scolopendridae > Rhysida > Rhysida immarginata. The sequence goes on from JAHWFO010066611.1 coordinate 8,906, forward strand.
ACAGTCTGTACAAACAACACAACAACTTAATGACAATGTTCACTGAGGGAAATTTAAATAGGTGTGGTGACAGGAGGGGGGGCTTCTGTTTACAAAATGACAGGGTTCGTTGAACAAAAAATGAAATCAACCAGCAAAAGGATTGAGAAATAAATAAAATTACACAAACGATGATTTGAGAATGAGACAAAATATTTATAATACAACAGCTGAGGAAAAAATTGCAACTCAAAAACGAAAATTACATTCACAAATTTCATTTTCTTGATACTGATAAATGTGATATGCATAATTTAAAACTGTGAGAAATGATTTTATTTTTGATTTAAGTATTAAACATAATAATATATATTAAATTTATATTTTAAAACATGATGTGTTCATTACTTCCTTTAAGAAAATTTTTTAATCCAATTCATAAAATTTAGACTACGTTGTTATTTGAATTAATTTAAATTTACAATTGCTGTTTTTATTTTTTATTTTTTTTTGTTATAATCATATGCTTGAAATGTAAATATCCAATCAGACAACAGACTTTAATGATAAATGTAATTAATTACAATTAACCTTTCACTGGTCGCAAAGTTTTTTAATTTATTTACTTTTTTTTCAGTGCTCGATACTTTTTTTCCTAAGCTTCAATAACGCAACCAAACGATTTTTAACTTGATGACATTATGTGAATGTAATAACTGCTGCTTTTCCCCTTCCCCTACCCATTATGAATGATATTTATTAACATTTTTATTTATAGTCCAGGCAGGAAAACATAATTTCATTTTAATAACCAATCTTCAAACTGTACACAAGGAGAAGAGGATACAAGTGACAAGACGAGGCCATTTTTCTTTGGCTATTGCACGTTCAATATTTTTTTGGACATGATGATCTCCACCAGGGAGCCGAAACTCTGTCCATGCCCAAACTGCTTAGAAGAGCACCAGGATTTACGTCATCACTGTTCTCTTTCACCATTGCGAAAATTTTCCTGTATGGGAGAAGAGAAAAAAATATAGGCACTTAATGCATGAATCTCAAAATTAATAAAATAAAATAAAAAAAGAAAAAATAATAAAATAAACTATAATTAAATATTCTTCTTTTCTGAAGCAGAGATATAAAGGTCATTCAAGGTGGATGAGACTTTTGTGCATAAAAAAATTGATTAATCAGCTCAAGCTATCAGGATGTTCAGAAAATGTAGGATAATAATTAAGTAGTATAATTCCATGCATCAATCTAAGCAAAAATGTTCTGTATCAAAAATGTCCAATACTCAAACTTTAGGGTCTAAAAAATGGCGTTGTTACGTCATTTATGAACTTTCTGCACCAGCAATGACATAGTGAACTGCACTATGCCACACAAAAGCGGAGCGGCAATTGTTGAGATTAAGTGACATTTTCACCAGCTTTTTAGCAAATTTGTGTGACATTTAGACCCTTAAAGTTTCTCATGCAAAGGACCACGCTAGATATTTTATATCCTACATTTTCCGAACACCCTGTATAAAAGGAATGATTTGTAACTGCTAATAAGTTTCAAAGATTTCTACAGCAAGACTTGGTAAGGACACCTAATGAAAATAGATACAGGACTGATTATAAAATGGCACTAATGCTGGAACACTTCGGAATGGGTTGACAATAAAAAATGCTTGCAAGTGTCACAGTTTCTTGTGCAGCATATGCTGGAGCATTGTCATGCAAGAGCAGAACTTTTTTTGTAAGGTTGTCCTTGCTGCTTAGATGGCATCCCATAACTTTCACAACAAATAATCTTGTGTGGAATTGAAGTTGATTTCTTATTATGAATTTCAAGCTGAATGAGTTGATGATCACTGCCAGAGGTACCATAAAGATCGTTAACAAATAATGAAGTTGACTATCTGCAGAAATGATAGCAAAGTCCAAATTGTGCTGTTCAGTCCGTTTAAAAGTGCATTTAATGCAAGATAAAACCAGAGTAGACTCAGTGAGTCACTCTGAAAAATGCCTGTTTTTTTTTCGTATTTTGTTAGTCGTGATGGTTAATAAGAGTTGGTTACATATGAAGTACATGGATACATTAGTCAGCTATAGCGAGACAGTACATTTTTTGAAGAAAGGGATCACAAGTAAGGCCTGATATTAAAGGAACATTGTTAAAGGAAAATCCTGAGATGTTATCTGGAAATGTCACTCATCTCCATGATCATGCCCAGCCCCAAATAGCTAATTTGACAGCAGCAACTATGGCCAAAATGGGTTGAGAGATAGTGCTGGAAAGATGTCCTGTAGTAGCTATAACAAATCCCAGTCCTTTCTGTGCCAAAGGAGTGGCCACAATGGTGTTAGTGATGCCTGGATGCATTCTAGGAATAGTTAAAAAATCTGCCATAGTTGGTGCTTATTAGACTTTCCATACCTATGTAGAAGAAAGTCATGGTTTACCTTGAACAACCTTGTATTTCCAATTGGAACTGAACAATAATAAAATTATTTTGTTTCAAATTTAATAGATTACAATTGGTTTACTAAAATTAAGCCAATTAAATTTCAGAATTTATAGTGAATCTCAGTTTTTAGTATGTAAGAACAACAAAAGCCTTTATACGCATGTGTGTAGCAAAAGTATGTAAATTAAGTCCAACTATTAGTCAGAACCCATGCTTGATTAAAATATGTTGCTCTCCTGTATTTGTACCAAATAATTTCATTGTGCAGGCTGGTTTCCAATCAGTGATTCATGTATTTTTAAGCAATTTTTTGGACTTTATGCCACTTGCACTGCTTTTTTTAAGCTGGATTTTTTAGGCAACTTTTACCAGAACAGGTGAGTCTTGATTTCCATGCATTTTTCAGTTAGACACAACCAATCAAGTGGAATGTACTTTGCTATTTCATCCTAAAATATGTATCTGGTGTTTCATATCTAAGATATTTTTTGCCTTTAGAGGCTTTTCCTTCTTTTACAAGAAAAGTGAAAAAATCACAGCTTTGTGAAAGAATATTATGCCTGTGTAATGTCAAAACCTTCGTACACAAAAATCATCCACAACCGTACATAAAAACAATTTTTCACAAAATATATTTATTTACATATATATACACATTTTGCATGCCTAAATTGTAATACAGGTATTATGCAGATGAAGAAGATTTAGTCAAAATTTTTTCTGTGGAAAACTTTTTTTTTTTTTATTGTCCATACATCAAAACCTTCTTTGTCAAGTGATTAATCTGACACTTCCACACACAGAATAAAACTTACTTGAAATACACAAAACAGATGATCAATTAGTTTTTGTTTCTAATATTTTTTTCAAGATAAATTCAAATATTTTCTTAAAATTTCTCAGTCACCTGCAGTTTTCTGTAATTGTTATTACTACAATTGGAATTTTAATGACCCCCCCCCCATTCTGTGGTAATTACACTGGCAAAGAAAGATTTTGTCACAGGTCAATGAAGTGGTCTTCCATGTGTATTCTTTTAGCCAATTTCAAAAATTTTCTCAGAACTTTTCCATCACTCATACTTTTAAAGTTATGTTTAAGATCACATACACTTTCATCAAAAGCATATGAACTCCAATACAAGATAATGGATTCTGACATGGATTCACAGTAAGAGCTTATATACAGGGTGTCCAAAAAGTCTAGTAACATAGCAGATATCTCAAATCTGCAGGTAGGCGAGAACTGATGTGGGTGTGGTTTATAGGTGATAGGGGGGTGGGGAATTCATTGCCGCACTCAAATGCGACTTTGACCCCCAAATTTAAGGTCATCCATCTGCTAACTCGAAAACTATTAAAGATAGAGAAAATTTTCCGATTGCTACCCTGTAGAGCAACACCAAATTAGTCTAAAAACAAATTTTAATCACACCCTTCTCCTTGAAAGATTTTGAGAAAATGGGTGAGAAAGATTCACCATTTTTTGGACACCCTGTATAATGCAGAAAAACCCACAGATGTCATTGCAAAGCTGAGATCAAAACATGGGAAGAAAATGTGAACTAAATGACTTTGAACAAGGCATAGTTGATTGGGTATTACTATTGTGGAAATTCTATACGTGAAATTATACATGCCTTGCATTTACATGTACCTGACTACATTATGCCTCAAGATTAATGGCAGAAGCCTAATGATTTGGACCAGTGCTTCTAATTCTCATGAAAGCTCATCTTCCTGTTTTAGACATTACGGCGACAGTGTGGGCCAGCATAGAAGGCCCATTCTCCTATCAAAATAATATAAAATACTAAATGGTCCATCCATCAACAAAGCACATATTGTGAAGTGCTGGTTTGCTGACATGAATGTGAAGGAATTTAATCTAGATCTAAATCCTACAAAACCTAAGCGGGATGAATTGGAAAGTATGATGCAAGATTGGTCAAAGAATGGACCACTGTTCTTTTAGAAATATCGCACGAACTTATAAGTGCTATATTAGTTTATATTTAAAAAACCTGGAAGGATAGACTTCCCGACAAAGTGCGCAGCTTTTATCTCAGCAAATGGTGGGTCCGGATCATATTAAATTTCTTACTTTGCAGAAGAAGCAAAGCATCCATATATTTTTTTGATCATGCATTTTCATAGAGCATTTAGGAGATTATTTTTTCATCAGTGAAATTTCACTGTTTCTTTAATTACTGTTCTAAGAAGAGTAGTCAAAACCCAAAAAAAGGAACAGAATAATAAGAAATATGAATAAGTTTCTGCTGGATGATTCTATAGATGGAAGGGGTAAAATATCCTCTACTAAGAAAGAAATTTTCTTTTTAGAAGTAGGCATAGTAACTTCAAGGATTTCTTTCACTCGGATATGGACTTATTTTTTGGCGATGTTGTTTATTCTGTAATGGAGGTACTTGGTCACAAGATAAAACAGAGTAGTGATGTTTGGTAGCCAATTTTTCTAAAATGGAAAAATAAACTTTCACCAGCTTGCCATTACCTCATGCAATCAATATGAAAAACTTGTGAGAGCAGAAAACACATTAAACATTAAAAAACTATTACCAGTAGATTCACTTTTATACATAGAAAAAACTCTTTTGTTACCCTGCTTTATGGCAATTATTACAGTATATACAGGGTCGAGTCACTGAATTATGACTGCCACGTAGGCTTATGTAAATACGGCTGTGCCCATTTACAGGAGGGTGGGGATGGGGGGTGAGCGGATAAACTTGCCTGTTGAAAGACATATAAAGGTGGTTTCAGGGGAACAGTTCATAATACCAATAGTAACCATCATGGGTAAAGCACACGACCTAGCATGACTAGAAAAAAGGAAGTATGATCATCGGGTACTGTGCAAAAGGCAGCGGCATTTCGGAAACCACAGCTTTTGTGAACTGTTTGCTTAGTGCCATAGTGAAGGTGTACAATGCATGGAAGAATGGACAAGATGTAAATCTCAGGCGTGCAAACTGTAGGGAACTATGGGCCGTTAATGAACAGCCCATAACACACTTGTGACAGCTGGTTAAGAGTGATCAACACACTATCATCAATACATTGACAGCTCAAATGAATGAGGAATGCACCAAAAAGCTATCGAGAACAACAGTGCAATGCACATTATTGCGTCTTGGTCTCCGCAGCAGACATCTGGTTCCAGCACCAATATTGACAAGTGTGCACTGGAAGAAACTATGTTTGTTTGCATTGAGATACAAACATTGGGCCCTAGACCAGTAGAAAAAGGTTGTATTTTCCAATGAGTCGCGTTTTCTACTGCATCGGATTGATGGGCACTGGCGTATCTGCTGGGAGACATCCGCAAACAAATTACTCGAAACCACTGTTAGGCGGCAACAAGCTAGAGGAGGCAGTGTAATGATCTGGGGCATGTTTTTGGTCCATTACTTCCTCTGGAAGGTACCATCATTAGCTGTTCATACTTACCCTTCGTTGCTGACCAGGTGCATGACTACACAGCAATTGTGTATGCTACGAATGATGGCATCTTTGAACAGGATAATGCCACGTGGCCAAAATTTGCCGTACATTTGCGAGGAGCATGAGGATGAGTTTCACTTACTACCCTGGCTTCTAAACTCCCCAGATCTTAATCTTTGTGAGAATCTATGAGAACATTTGGATCGACACATCAGGCAGCAAGACCCTCCACCCTGGAATCTTCACGAGTTACATGATGCTCTGCTGTTTGCATGGACAGATTCTTGTTGCCACCTTCCAAGCACTCATTGAGTTCATGACTGTCGCCTAGCTCTGTTCTGGCTGCAAAAAGAGGCTATTCGGGTTATTAGCTAGGCGGTCATAATTCAGTGACTCGACCATGTAGATGTTAAAAACTCATCATCACCATAAGCCAAATGCACTATCTATCCAAAAGTAATCTGACACTTTCGTTTTTAGACGTTTTGTTGAATATCTAGAACAATACTTGATGAATTATCCTGAAACTTCAGGGGTGTAAAGAGCATGTTATACCTCATATTTTTCAGTGAAGGTTTTGTCCCGAAGGCAAACAGGGGACCAGCAACAAATTGAACAAAAAATATAATGTTTGGGATCACCATGTAAAAAATAATGCATGGAATGCATTGTAGCTGTAGCATATGCTTAAAAGGCTTCTTTTACTTCTCTGTGTTTATTTGTATGAGTATGAGAATAGCAAATATAGTCATGGAGATAGTTGACTCGTTGTTCAGAAAAAGGCAAATATCCCAGAAAGTAATAAAGACAGAGATCTGAAACTGTTGAATATCTAAATTTGCACCATATTTTAATGAGGGATTCTAAATAAAACACGCAAAAAACCATTTCTGAAGTTTTTAAAGTCGGGATAAATTATACGAAGTGGAGGATCCCCAGAATATGATACAGTAACATAATGAGGAGTGGTCTTCCTAATGTCAAATATGTTGGCAACATGCATGGAAATGAGGTAAATTTTATGACAGATAAATATCTAAGACATTAAAAAACAAATTAATTTAAATATAAAGCTTTCTTTAATATTAAAAAAGGAAAAAAAAAAAAAAAAAAAGCAAAATATTTTCATAAGTTTTTTGTTTATAACATGCAGGGTTTTCAACCTAATGCAATTCCTTTTTCAGGAAACTTGACAAACTACAGTAGAGACAATACCCTGCAATCAGAATATAAAAATGTTAAATACTTGATGAAATATGAGCATTTTTACTAAATAATGTTTAACTGCACGTGCAAAAGCATTACCAAGATTTCTTTAGCATAATTTATTAGCCAAATGTATAGAGCTACTCTTTTAAAAAGCCCAAGCAAATATTGTGAAATTCAGAAAGATATTGCCGAAAGAATGAGTTGAATTTCAGTTGCTCTCAAAAATAAACAAAACGATAAGGGGTTTTCTCCAAATTTTTATTTTTGCACCGGACACCAATATCAACTTCTTCTCCTTACGCTGATATGAAGGCACACTGACTTCATATTGATTTCATATCAGCGTAAGGAGAAGAAGCTGATACCTGGTGTCCAAACCAAAAAAGTTTTTGGAGCAAACCCCTTATCGTTTTGTTTATTTTTGAGAGCAACTGAAATTCAACTCATTCTATTGCCGATATCTTACTGGATTTTCACGATATTTGCTTGGGCTTTTTATAAGAGGAGCTCTGTACATTTGGCTAATAAATTATGCAAAAGACATTTCGATAACGCTTGCACACGCAGTTAAATATTATTTAGTAAAAATGCTCATATTTCATCAAGTATTTTAAGATTTTTATATTCTGATTGCAGGGTATTGTCTCTGCTGTAGTTTGTCAAATTTCCTGAAAATGGAATTGCATTTGGTTGAAAACCCTTCATCTTATAAACAAAAAAAACTTATAAAAATATTTCGATTTTTTTAAAAAAAAACAAAACAACTTTATATCTCCGTGTATATACGTGCTATTCTCATACAAATGAACGCACATAAGAAGCCTCTTAATCATATGGTACAGCTACAACGCATTTCAAGCATTATTTTTTACAGGGTGATCCCAAACATTATTTTTTTTGTACACTTTACTGCTGGTCCCCTATTTGCCTTCAGGACAAAACCTTCGCTGAAATATATGAGGTGTAACATGCTCTTTCGTTTCATCAAGTATTTTTCTAGATAATTGACAAAACATCTAAAATCGAAAGTGTCCGATTACTTTTGGGCAGATAGTGTATATTCAATCAAAGAGGCACAAGCCAGGAGAGTTCATCGATGGAAAAGCATTATTAAGTCAAATGGAATGGCAGTAAGTCAGCAGAATTATTAGGCACTCAGGAAGCATGGCAGAAAATTCCTGCATATGCTCTTTGCAAAGCCATATTACATCAAAATTTTCTAAAAAAAAAAAATAAAAGAAATATGCACATATCCTTTTAAAAACCTTGCAAAAGAAATAAAATCCACAAGAATTCAACATTCATTAATCAGGGTTCATTTTAGACAGGGTTTTTGGGGTGTGCCACCCTGTTTGTCCTTTTGATGAAAAATTTCCACCCTGCTACCCTCTGATCCTGATCACGTGCCCCGATACCCAAAAATGCGCCCGCATACAAAAAACTAAAAATTTTGAAAAGGGTTAAGGAACTTCAAAAAGAACTGTGCATTTTTAATAAAAAAAATCTTTTTTTGAAAATTAAGTGCCCTTTTTGATAACGCCATGCCCGTTTTAGCCCTTAGCACCCTGCCCTTTTTTAAATCTAGAATGAACCCTGCGTTAATAAATACTTAAAAAATAATTTTTTTGTGGTTAATTTTCATTTGTTCCCCTGTGTATTATTGTATAAATTATAAAATAAGAGAATTTGAAAATTTTTCATACTTTTGTGGCAACAGCAAAATAACAAGCTAGCTACTATTGAGCCACTTGAGCTGTATGTGCAGGATCGGCTGTAACAGTAAGGACTTCGATAGTATCTTCTTGCGTTCCTTCAGACACCACTGGTGCCATGGCAACCTTGAAAAAAAATTAAAGTAAAAAATGCAAAATAAAAAAAAATCCCTTATTTAACCATTTTCATTAAATTTATTCCTGTTATTTTATCTGCTTCATATGACTAATCTATGTCTTTTCTAATTATTTAGGAGGGCTAATTGCTTCCTTTCAAAACAAGATGCTGGAAGTATACAATGTTATTTATGTCATTACGTATTTTTTAATTTCAAAGTTAGATACTGTCTGTGTTACTGCCAACACAGTGGGAAATTTTTGTGAAACAAGGGTTATCACCTTTTGTACTATGTGCTGAACATGGCTTTACAGTGTTTATTTTTGCCCAGGAACTGGAAAGCTTTTCAAGAAACATTTTAAGTTGCATTGGTTCTTACTGCATTCAATTGATCTTAGCATTTTAAGGCAAATGCTTAAAAGAAAGATTTTTTATTATCCCTCGCGCAGGCTAATTCGAATGGAACAAGTTTAGTACAACTGTGAAACAGCAATGAGTGCAAAATTATGCGAAAAGTTTTAAATCAATTTTCCTTGTATTTGCATGCGAAAGGTCTGAAAATATTGCAAGCAACCGCTACATGCTGCATGAGAAAATCAATGGCATTTTGAAGACCATAAAAATGTCGATGACCTACCAGAACAAAGTGTAACAATCAAGACCACTAAATAACAACACAAGCAGGTCATACAGATCTTGTGTCAATATTTACAAGCTGTAGTCAAAGATTTGACTGGCACTGAAAGTGACACCAGTCCTCGTACTTTCAGTCGAGATGTGTTAATCCCAGTGTTCTACCAATAAAATTTTATCAGATGAGTGGAAAGATAAAATAGCCAGGTGGACAAAAATTAAAACAAATAAACTTTATGGTAGTGTCGTGCAGTTTTTCGTGTATTCAGCCGGGTGGCGTGCCACTTCAAAAGAGTCTGTAATCCTACACTTGGATTCCATAGGCGAGCTGCAATATGTAAGCCAATGATCACTAAGTGGAATTATGCCCACTGATTACAGAGGTGCAAAACGCATTAGACATGGATACTGAAACACTATGGAAGTGGTGATTCGATGGAGTTCCTTTCAGAAGAGTAACAAGCTCATTAGAGAATGAGTGAAAATAGTTCCAACCAGTTTGGAATTTATTTCCATGCATGAAAAGTTAAACATATTTGTGAAGAATCAGGCATACATATATTTGACATGAATAAATGTGTAGATAAACTAACTTTTCCATTACTTTACTGAAGATTTCAAGACATTTAAATTGCCATAAATCCCCGCCAAAGTTGACCTTTAGGAACTGGAGCACTGCGTGTACTGCAGAGAAGCATCCCTCAGAGACACCCAAATGAACAATTCATTCATAGCAACTGTTTCGTATCTGCCCTGCAGTGAAGCATCACTTAAAGAGGCCACTGTTGACCCATAATTTTGCAGCATTTTACTCTGAAGTTATTAATTACTATTAGAAATTAATAAAATTTATTTTAATTCATAAATATTTAACAATAATCAATTAATTTTATTGAAACGCTTAGTATAAGAATTTACAAAATTATTACTAATTAATAAGTGATTTAAACATTTGACATATTAAAAAAATTACTAAATTGTGACGTTATCACGTGTTAAGTAATGTATTCATTTTATGATAAACTTGGTCACAGGAATAATAGCAGGCATTATTCAGGTTTTCAGTAAGAGTAAAGTAATCTAATTGTTTTTATTGTAGTGATATATTGCGTTGAGAGAATTCAGGATTATAATTTTGGATATTAATCGAAGGCCCACAATTGTGAAATAGCAGGAAGGGTGGAGCAATGACAGGAAGAGACGTTCTTTGGGAATTTGAATAAATATTGTTGACATTGATCATTGGATTCCTTGATGAGTAGGAATATTGAATTTTTTAATAATTTGTTTGTGTCATGGATTTCATGTAGTGTTTGAAATCATTGTTGTTTTCTTAATTTAATCACTTTGGAGTTTTATAAAATGTGAATGGGGAAGGGAGACCGGATGTGTGATGAAGATAAATAGCTCGTGGGAAAACGAAACTTCATGAGTCCTGTTGAGGAGTGGGTAGAGGAAGGCTGCGCGCTTTCTCCTCTCGAGTGGAATTACTTTAAAATAAGGCTTGATGGAAATTGGAGAGAAACAGTGTTAACGAAAAAGGCTGCTGTGTGAATTCACAGCCAGCCAAGTAGTTGGATTGGTTCCTTCATCTAATTTTGGACTGTGCAGGCTCATCAATATATATATGGGAAAACCCCTAGTTAAGGGTGGTATCTCCTTCGAAACCCTAATTTGACTTCCAATTCAATTCATTAACCGAAAATTCTAAAGAACCATCAGAAGGAGGGATGTCTTCGTCAATCTGATTGACGATAATCAGATTCATTTTATTTTGTTCTTCATTTTACCTTCTTTATTTTGTTGAATCGCAAATCTTTTACGGATTGCAAGGAGTGAAAAACGATCCCTAAATGTTTGAAATGGAACCTGGATGCAATTGATATGCTAACGAGTCATCATTCGTAATTTGAATCAAGAAATATGGAAATTGGAACCCCGACATTCTTTAGAGCGGATGGAAGCAAGTAACGGAATTATCTTCAAGCGACTGGCATAAATAGGAACCCGACATTGAGAGAGGAAGACAACTACATATTTGAAATCTTCTGTTGAACTTAGTGGGGACACTTTGAGACCTCCAGTGGACTCACTCACTAATCGATCCGGATTATCTTCAGATGCGTTTTCTGTGCTTCAATGTGATAAGTGATATATTTTATGGCCTGTTTAACACAAGAGGTGTTTTTGTGCATAAAATTGGATTAAAAGTGATCACAAGTCTGCAGGTGTCTGAAACTACGCAACTGTAATCGTAAGATTTAATTTGGTTGTCATGACAAAAGGTGTAATACAGAACAATTTGAGAGAACTTTCTTTGAATTGAGTGTTTTTAGTAATACTATCTCTTTCCTCAGAGCAATTGAGTTTTATTGATATTTATTCATATTTTGCATGTTATCTTAGTTATAAGTACTTGGGGAATTTAATATTAACTTTCTTCTTTACGATAAGA